>ML854616.1:8334-29101 GCA_009831015.1 Picea engelmannii | reverse complement strand
TGCTTGGGGTGAGGGTGGATATCCCAATTTAGCAGGAAACAGACAATAGTTGCATCAAGTTTATAAAAGGAAAAGTATATAGTAGCTTGTTCAACAATTTGTGAGTTAGTATGGATTTACAATTTGGTGGCTAAGCTTGGAGATATGGAGTTGAAGTTGACACTTGTGTTTTTTGTTTATCAAATTTGCATCAAACTCTCTGAGAATATAGTGTTTCATGACTACTCCAAGCATATTGATATATAATATCACTTCGTGAGAGATAGAGTACAAAAGGGTGCTATAGTGTTTGATCACATTTCCATAGGGTATAGATTGTCAACATTATGATGAAGCCCTTAGCCAAAGGGAAGTTTGAGATGTTGAGGGAGAAGTTGGGTGCTGGTGTAAACACTTTCCTTAAAGGATTGTTTGCTTTGAGGGTTAGTAGAATGTTTTTACACCATGTTTTGGGGTGCTTCGTGAGATTTGAGGTACATGGTGTATGATTAGACCCTAGATGGTTTGAGATGCACTAGAACATAGGAGATGATCTGTGATGGATTTTCACATTGGAGATATCTTGTTTAGTGGTTGCTTGACCTTAGTTGGTGTTATAGCATCTTTTTCCACCACAATAGTTGAGATGTCTTTGTTTGACCTTTATCCCTTTCATATTCATCTTTGTAAACTTGGGTCCACTCATAGCTTTGTTGGAAAATCCTTCCCAGGAATCCACTCGCACTTAATTTTCAATATAGGACTGAATACTCTCCCTTTTCCTTCATAAAATGCACGAGTGCCTTCAAACATGACTAAAAATATATAAAAAAAAATGTGAAAATTACACACTTCTAAACAGGGTTTATGGGGAAAATACTTTTGTAAATCCCTAAACCCCATGGAAAATGGTCTCAACCATCTTGAAATGGTACAAAATATGCCTAATTGAAGGATAATGTTACAAGCATTGTTACTATATGAGATTTGTCTTCTAGCCCAAGCAATTAGATCCATCATATCCTTACAGTTTTTGTGACTCTCATCTCCCTCGAAATCCCTATTTCCCGAAGTACCCATATCTCATTCTTTTTTTTTAGGCCTAATATCCCTTGATCTTCCTCATACTTGCATAGAAAAGAGCATAGGAGGTGAAGCAGTCCTGCGTGGCTCGGGGATGGAGGAATCTGAACGACAATTACATACAGTGCCAACATCGAGGTCAAGTATACATTTCATATATTATTGTTGATTTCAATAAAAATGAAGATATCTCTTCTTTACCTCCCATAAATTTTGATTTATTTGCATCAACATGATCTCTTTTCAATATTTGTTTATGGTTCTAATTCAACTGACAAGAGATAGTTAGAGTAGTTATTTCACACTTCCTTTTTGTTTCTACCAATAGTTCAAGGAATGTTTTGTTTTGATTTTCAAAGGTCTGTAGCTTGGACAGGAGCAAGGAATATTGGAGTGAGGACAACCTGGAAGGCTCATCTCCAACAAGCTATCAAAAATAGGTGAGTCCCTCATAACTAACTCATAGTTATTTTGGAGTTTTTGTAGGATACTTTATGAAAAGATTTGTATTTTTTTTCATATTTTTTTTTATGTTAATGGTCAGCCCTAGTCATAGGATAGTTTTCATCCATAACAGAAATGGTGAATCCACTCGGGATAAATCCTTGAGTTATTCTCAGTAGGTTTTTCTTTGTTTCCTCTTTGGTTTAGTTTATGTCTCTTTGTTAAGTTTTTCCAGTGGGCAAGAGTCTTTTGAGGTTGTTTTGAGAAATTTGGCCCATAATTGAACGTACTCATGTGTTGTTCTTAGTGTTAAAAATTTCACTGAATAAACTTGATCATGCTCCAAATCTCTTTGATAACAAATTTTACGCCATTTTGATAATGAGCTTGATCTTGCTCCAAATAGCTTTGCTAATATTCAGTAAAATTTTTAATCCTCTTTGAAATATTACATATACTTGTACTGACATCCCATGCCTTTCTGATTATGTCCATTATTTTGTTAATGTTTTCAACATCATAGCCTCTGACTCTGTTAGCGACATTTCTTGTAAGGAAGGAGGTAAGTGCGAAGAAACGGGGTAAAAACCCACTTACCCTAAGTCGGGGCGCCAATATACACTGAGATAAGTGGCGAGCAAATCTGGGCAGCCAGGATCTGCGCGCCCAGATCTACGGTCAGGATAGGATTCTGGAGCCCCCCCGCCTTTCTACCTTTAAGCAGAGGGGGGGGTCCAGAATCGGGCGCACACCTTTTCGACGACCGAGATCAAAGCGCCCAGATCGATGGCTGAGGCTCCATTCCGGACCCCCTTTGCCTCTCTACCTTTAATCAAGGGGGGGAGAGGTCCAGAATCGGGCACGCACCTTTCCGACGGTCGAGATCAAAGCACCCAGATCAACAACACTCAGACGATTCTGGCCCCCCTCAACTATTCTTCCTTTAACAAATGTTGGGCCCCCTCCCGTCGTGCCGCCTTCCGAGCTGCCCCTCCCCTGCCACCTATTCTCCACTTCACCACATGGCATGACCCGCTTCCTTTTTTTGCCCTCCACTCATCCTCCGAAATATGTCCATCTCCCCTTATCCACGTCCACCGAAGGGTCCCTCACAACAGTCCAGCGAAGCAGCATCCAAAGAGAGACCGTCCAGCTGATCCAGGTGGCACCATTAGGAGACCTCCACGTCCCAGAAGGCAGAGTTGGCCGAGGCTGTCCCTAGTCCCAAGAAATCAGTTATTGAGGTAGTTAGTGGTGGTTAGATATCATCTCTGCCATAAAGGGAAAGTCTGACGACAAATTAAAAGCACGTCGATTCGCCCACAGGACTATCAGGAGTTCGATTGCGTCTGCCATAGGTGCACGATCATTCAGAAACTGCAGGTGCAGATTGTCAGAAGCCATGCAGACGCAATGTTTTTTAATGCAACGTATCGATTTTGTTGCTATGGTTGTTTCGAGTATATGTAGGCGTTTTTGCCATTTTTGTAGGTATCAATGGTAGAGCAAAGCTCCCAACTGTAAATTTTTAGCAACACTCTAGTTCTCTGGTTATGCATCTGTATGTGATATTTCTTGTTTTATGACAGACAGTCTTTCTTACTCCATCTAATTTTCATCTTATGCTGAGAGAGTTCGTGAACGACTGATTCGTGCAAATTATTGCGATCATGTTATGAGAAAGGATTTATTGTTGCATTGTTGTATTCTTCGGTGTTTTGCATTTGAATGCAAGAAGATCTTGCGTTTAGATGCCTTCTCCTACAGTCTGTTAGAAACTTGATGTTTATAACAGACCCTTGCACTCCTCTTATACAAGTCTTCCCCCTACTCACCCTTATTGCAACTCATTGTTTGAAGTTTATCTAAGACCTCACTTGCCCATGCATGCCTGGCCTAGTTTTAGAGTTGGAACAATATTGTTTTGAGTTAAATTCCATTCGATCACTTCTTTCATAAACCAATCGTGACATAAACTGATGGGCGTTGGGCTCTACTCCTGCAAGAAATCCAGGAGTGACTTCCGTCGCCAACATTTCTGGCGCCGCTGCCAGGGACGAAGTTGAAAATTTTCACTGGGATTGAACGACATTGAGCCTCTGATTTTGAAGGTGCATCAGGTATCAGAGCCTTTGAAGATTTCTACTGTGCACCTGGTGACTCCATTGTGAGGACTCTACTGTGGCGAACCTTCCATGTCAATTGTGGCTTTCAAAGGAAGACACACGCGATCTCATCCACAACTGCCTCTAGCTACACCTGGAACTGAGCGGGAGGTGGTTCTCGGAAAAGGAAAGGTCTCTGAAGGAGAAGTTGCCGCCGCTGAACTAGGTAATTCGCCATCTCCTTCTGTAAGAACTCCATTTTCTCCTCCTCAGTTTCCTAGCAGACCGCTTTTTGAAGTTTCCCATTTCCTGAATTTCGGGAGTGTTCCTGTTGAGGTTTCCCCCCCTGGTCTGGGATTAGAGGGAGAAATCCTCGTCACTCCCGTTTCTCCTAAAGTTGTACCTTGGCGTAGACCCAGGACCACAGAATATTTCCCCACTCCTGGCTTTACCGCTCCTCTTCCTGTTATTGTTGTCACTTATGCATGAAGGGAAACATCAGCCGACTTAAGCTCGCTAACCTTCTCCCTAAATCCCTTATTGTTTCCCACTCGCCTTAGAAGCTCATCCCCAGTATCCCCTTTTCGAGCTCCTTCTCCTCTGAGTTCTCCTCCACATAATATCCCTATGGCAGGAGAAAATCCCCCTATGACCAGAATGGAGGCCATTATAGCAGCTAGGCATGCTCCCCTCGTGCTACCTCAGCCTCTCAATGCCCTCCCAGCAGATGGTTACCTCAAGCAGTTGCCCAAGTTTACAGGCGAGGGGGATATAACTGCGGAAGAGCACCTAGAAGCCTTTTACAGTTTTATAGATGATAATGTTATCATGCACGCAGATGTATGGATGAGGATTTTTGTCCATAGCCTTCAAGGCGAGGCTAGAAATTGGTTCAAGGCCCTACCTCCTGGATCTGTTAATGGGATCGAAGCTTTGGATAACACCTTTTTGAGACAGTGGAGAGATAAAAAAGACTTCATGTATTATATGATAGAGTTTGGATCTTTGAAGAGAAAAGAAGGAGAGTCTGTCTCCGACTTCTCCAAGAGATTTAATAAAATGTACAACAAAATCCCTGCTGAGATAAAACCCTCTGAATCTTCTACAAAGATCACTTATGCCAACGCCTTTGATCCCGATTTCTGCCTCCTGTTGAGGGAAAGAAGAGACACTACTCTAGCCCATATGCAAGATGCAATCGTGGAGGTAGAATATAACATATTGGTTGTTGACCAACTCAGTAACATTGCTGGTAGAAACATATCCAGGTAGAGGCCTGAAGCTTCCTCATCCAGTTCCTCTCCCCTGCCCCTTCAGACAGATGAGACAGCTAGAGTACTAAAGTCACTTTCTACTAGAATGGAAAGGTGGGAATTAGAAGGGAAGCCTATGTACATAAATCCCCAGAATGATGATGGTAGAGGTTTTAGGAGACCTAATAACAATGGACCACAGGCCTTCCCAAGGGAACAAAGGGAAAAAGACAGAGAAGATCAAAGGATTCTAACCCCTCTCCAAAATAACCTGGTTACTCATGAGGGAGGGGAGGATATAGATGAGTTCGACCCCGAAATTCATTTTGTTGAAGAAGCTCCTCCTTTTCCCCATTTGACTCAGTCTTCATATGAAAAATCCCTTATGAACATCCAAATCCATTAGTTAGGTAAGGAGGAAAGGATCGGTCACACCTCTAACAGATACAATCTCAGGTCAAGAAAGAAAGAAGGAGACTTTGACAGCCAAGACCAACCCCTCATAGCAGATAGGCCTACTAAATCTGCAACAGCCACTACTAAAGAAAAGAAAACTCAGAGTGCTTCGCCAGCAGCCAAGGAACCTGTGACTGAGGTAAGGGAAGCTCCTAGGCCTATCCCCTCCTTCAATTTTGATCATGAGATTCAGAAGATTAGACTTCTCGTACCCCTATCTGAACTTGTTAAAAATGAAGATTTCAAAAGGTCCCTCCCTAAGTTTCTACAATCTGAGTCCCCCCAACCTCCCTCTGACTCAGTGAACCTTCAAGATGAGAAACCAACTGTCATCCTAGGTCTCATGGTAGAAGACAGAGATGAATTATCCCCGCCCTTCTACACCTCCCTGAACATACATGATAAAGTGTTGCATAATTGCCTCATGGATTCAGGAGCTTCCCATAACCTTATTCCCAAAGTAGTCATGGAAGAGATGGGACTGGAAGTAACAAAGGCCTATCATGACTTGTACTCTTTTGATTCAAGGAGGGTGCAATGTCTGGGAGTCATCAAAGGCCTGGTGGTTTCTTTGTTTCAACTGCCCATGAAGAGTGTGGTCATGGATATTGTGGTAGCTGACGTTCCCCCCAAGTTTGGCATGTTGTTGTCAAGGTCTTGGATTAAAAGACTTGGAGGAACATTACAGATGGTTCTCACATATGCCACCATTCTGGTCTTTGGAGGGGAACACAGGAGGTTGTACAGAAAATCCCAACTAGCCTATATTGTCAATGATGAAGCAAACCCCACTAATCACCCTATCTTTGCACTTGACACTGATTTAGGGTCTAGTTTGTTACAGATCACTGAAACTCCCCAGGCCCCTTTACAGATAAGAAATCATCCCATTCTTAATCAGGAGATACCTCCTCCAACCACCTCTATTTGGAAAATGTTCTTTGACGGAGCTTCCTCCAGTATAGACGTAGGTGCTGGAGTGATTTTCATATCGCCTTATCAAGAGATCATATCTCTTTCATACAAGCTGGAATTTGAAACCACCAACAATGTGGTAGAATATGAAGCTCTTGTTTTGGGTATGAGGGCTGCAAAGGAAATGGGAATTAAAGAGATAGTAGTATTTGGAGATGCTAAGTTGATTATCCAGCAAGTCAGAAATGCTTATCGTGCTATTAATCCCCGGCTCAGAAGTTACAGAAATGCAGTATGGGACATGATTGATGATTTTTTCTTGGCTTTTAACATTTCTTTCATCCCGAGGGGGGAAAATACTTTAGTTGATTCCTTATTTGTCTCAACTACTTTGCTCAAAGTTCCTCTGCCACCTAGGGTCAAATATGATGTTGAAATAAGATATAGGCCCTATGTACTGGACAATGTCAAGCATTGGAAGGTATTTGAGGATGATCTGGAGATCGAAAAATTTCTCCAATCCGTTGATGAATTTTCAGCGTTGCACATTGATCAAGATCCTGACCCAGAAGGTGACCCTCACCCTGAGGTGTTTTTAAATGAAATTGCTAATCACCAGATTATTCAGCTGCCCAACAATCACATTCCGAGAGGACTAGTCCCTTTGGAAAGACTATTCGATGGGAATGATGTGGAAATAAAGGGTGGGGTTTCAAATGAATATGCTTATACAGTTGAATGCAACATTGGCACACAGGAGGAGCCTAGGTTTGTCAAATTATCAAGAATTTTGACCAGAGAACAGAGGACCGAATATACTGAGTTGCTGAAAGAGTTTGTTGATGTGTTTGCATGGACATACAAAGACCTCAAGACTTATGACACATCTGTCATTGAGCACAAGATCCCACTGAAAGAAGAGGCTAAACCATTCAAGCAGAAGTTGAGACAGATAAATCCCATGTTGCTATCTGTCATGGAGAAAGAAGTGAAGAAATTGCTAGATGCCCAAATCATTGTCCCCTTGAGATATTCTGAATGGGTGGCCAATTTGGTCCCAGTAAGGAAGAAAAGTGGAGAAATCAGACTCTGTGTTGATTTCAGGAACCTGAACAGGAGCTCAAGGAAAGACAATTATCCCCTACCCAACATGGAACACATATTGCAAAGGGTAACGGGTGCATCTAGGATATCCATGATTGACGGCTTTTCTGATTATAATCAGATATTAGTCATGCCTGAGGACAGAGAAAAAACAGCCTTTACCACTCCTTGGGGAACATTCATGTATGCCAAAATTCCTTCTCGATTGATGAATGCGGGAGCAACATTTCAGCGAGCCATGGATATAGCCTTCATCAGGGAAAGGGACCAGTTTGTGGTAATCTATCTAAATGATATCACGGTCTTCTCCAGGGCAGACAAGGAGCACTGTTGCTACTTGAGGAAAGTTTTTCTGAAGTGTCGAAGGTTTGGCCTATCCCTAAAACCCAAGAAATATTTGTTTTCTATGAAGGAGGGGAAGTTATTAGGCCATATAGTATCAACAGAGGGAGTGAGGATTGATCCCAGCAGGGTAGAAGCCATTCAGACCCTATCACTTCCCCAGTCTAGAAAGGAAGTTCATGCCTTTTTGGGGAAGATTAACTTTCTGAGGAGGTTTGTCTCGAATTTTGCTGAGATGGTGAAACACATCACAACCATGATTAGGAAGGAAAATGAGGCTAGACGGACTGCTCAATCTAGGGAATCTTTCATCCTAATAAAGAAGACTTTCACTGAGGCACCTGTGCTAATCAGTCCTGATTATTCCAAAAATTTCCTGATTTTTTCTTTTGCTTCTTGTGATACAGTAGCAGCAGGCTTGTTGCAGAAAAATGAGGAAGGGCGAGAACAACCCATTTCATTCTTTAGCAAGGCATTGAGAGATGCAAAAGTCCAGTACGAGATCGTGGAGAAGCAAGCTTATGCCTTGGTGAAAGCCCTCAAATCTTTCAGAGTCTATGTCTTGCACTCAAAGGTCACCGCATACGTTCCTTCGGCCTCTGTGAAGGACATCCTCTTACAACCTGACATAGATGGGAGAAGAGGTAAATGGATTGCCAAGATCCTCGAGTTTGATCTAGAGATTAAGCCCACAAGGTTGATAAAGGGGCAGGGTTTAGCCAAGTTGTTGGCTGAATCCAATTGCAAAGCCTTGGGAATTAACTTCATCAATGAGCAAGTTGAGTCATCCAACAAGAATTTTCAGAGTGCCTTATCACTAGCAGCATGCACCTGGTACAAGGATATCTTGTAATTTCTGCAAGAATTAAAGGCTCCTGATGGATTGGGAAAAATCAAGGCGAGAGATTTAAAGCTCAAGGCAGTCATATATTGCCTCATTGACCAATCCTTGTACTGGAAAGACCCTCTAGGAGTATTTTTAAGATGCCTGGGCCCGCAAGAATCCCAGAAGGTTATGTTTGATTTCCATAATGGCCTTTGCAGGGGGAATCATTTTTGGAAGACCACAGCTCATAAGATCCTCAGGGATGGGTATTACTGACCTACTTTATTCGCTGATGTATGTAGAGAAATCAGATCTTGCGTCAAATGCCAAAAGTTCTCAGGAAAGCAACAACTCAAATCGATGCCATTAAATCTTGTAGTAGTTGCAACGCCTTTTCAGCAGTGGGGATTGGACTTCATAGGAGAAATTAATCCTCCCTCAAGTGGCCAACACAGATGGATCCTGACTGCAACTGACTATTTCACCAAGTGGATAGAAGCTACCCCTACCAGGAGTACTTCTCACAAAGTAGTTATCATCTTCCTGGAGGATATCATAGCCAGATTTGGTTGTCAAAGCAAAATTGTCACTAATAATGCCCCCCCCTTTCAGTCAAAGCCTCTAGTCGAGTTATGTGAACAGTTTGAGATTTCACTGATCCACTCTACCCCCTATTATCCTCAAGGAAATGGATTGGCGGAGTATTCCAATAAAAGTCTGATCAAGCTCATTAAAAAATTATTGGAAGATAATAAAATGGCCTGGGATTCCAAGTTCAAATTTTCTCTATGGGTCGATCGGGTGACAACAAAGAAGTCCCTGGGCATCTCACCTTTCCAACTTTTTTACGGAACAGAGGTTGTTTTCCCTACTCAGCTCGCTTTGTCTGTGGCAAAATTTCACCAGGACCTAGAAGGAGAACCTGACCATATGGTCAGAAGGATTCATCAGTTGGTGGAAATACAACAGATCAGGGAACATGTCATGGACAGGGCCTACCATCATTAGCAGAAGATCAAGGAAACCTTTGACAGGAAGAGCGAAAAGAAGGATTTCGAGCTGGGTGATCTGGTGCTCAAATAGGATGCACCCAGGTAGGATAGGGGCAAGCACAGTAAGTTTGATGCCCTCTGGTTTGGTCCTTTCAAGATCTCTGGAGTATTTTCAAACAACAACTACAGGTTGCAGGGTTTGGAAGGTGAAGAAGTTTTTGATGGCCCAGTAAATGGGCATTTCTTAAAAAAATGTTTTTTGTACGTCGCAGGTGACTTCTTTTGTTTTGTAAATATTGTTTTCTGTTTTCGGCTTAATAAATGACTCCATAGCCCAACAGTAAGGCGCTGGATCTGCAAAGAGAGTCCTTAGAGCATCACAGGGACGACTCCATCCCCCATGGAGCCTAATGTTAGCGACATTTCTTGTAAGGAAGGAGGTAAGTGCGAAGAAGCGGGGTAAAAACCCACTTACCCTAAGTCGGGGTGCCAATATATGCTGATATAAGTGGCGAGCAGATCTGGGCGGCTAGGATCTGTGCACCCAAATATACAGTCGGGATAGGATTCTGGAGCCCCCCCGCCTTTCTACCTTTAAGCGGAGGGGGTGGGGGTCTGGAATCGGGTGCGCACCTTTCTGACGACCGAGATCAAAGCGCCCAGATCGACGGCTGAGGGTCCATTCCGGACCCCCTTTTCCTTTCTACCTTTAATCAAGGGGGGGGGTCTAGAATCGGGAACGCACCTTTCCAACGGCCGAGATCAAAGTGCCTAGATCAACGGCGCTCAGACGATTCCATCCCCCCTCAACCATTATGCCTTTAACAAACGTGGGGCCCCCTCTCGTCGTGCCGCCTTCCAAGCCGCCTCTCTCCTACCACCTATTCTCCACTTCACCACATGGCATGACCTGCTTCCTTTTTTTTCCCTCCACTCATCCTCCGACATCTGTCCATCTCCCCTCATCCACGTCCACCGAAGGGTCCCTCGCAGCAGTCCAGTGAAGCAGCATTCAAAGAGAGACCGTCCAGCTAATCCAGGTGGCACCATTAGGATACCTCCACGTCCCAGAAGGCATAGTTGACCGAGGATGTCCCTAGTCCCAAGAAAGAAGTTATTGAGGTAGTTAGTGGTGGTTAGATATCATCTCCGCCATAAAGGGAAAGTCCGGCGACGAATTAAAAGCATGTTGATTCGCCCACGGGACTGTCAGGAGTTCGATTGCATCTGCCATAGGTGCACGATCATTCAGAAACTTCAGATGCAGATTGTCAGAAGCCATGCAGACGCTATGTTTTTTAATGCAACGTCTCGATTTTGTTGCTATGGTTGTTTCGATTATATGTAGGCGTTTTCGCCATTTTTGTAGGTATCGATGGTAGAGAAAAGCTCCCGACTGTAAAGTTTTAGCAACACTCTAGTTCTCTGGTTATGCATTTGTATGCGAGATTTCTTGTTTTATGACAGACAATCTTTCTTACTCCATCTAATTTTCATCTTATGCTGAGAGAGTTCGTGAACGACTGATTCGTGCGAATTATTGTGATCATGTTATGATAAAGGATTTATTGTTGCATTGTTGTATTCTCCGGTGTTTTGCGTTTGAATGCAATAAGATCTTGCGTTTAGATGCCTTCTCCTACAATGTGTTAGAAACCTGATGTTTATAACAGACCCTTGCACTCCTCCTATACAAGTCGTCCCCCTACTCACCCTTATTGCAACTCATTGTTTGAAGTTTATCTAAGACCTCACTTGCCCACGCATGCCTGGCCTAGTTTCAGAGTTGGAACAATATTGTTTTGAGTTAACTTCCATTCAATCACTTCTTTCATAAACCAATCGTGACATAAACTGATGGGCGTCGGGCTCTACTCCTGCAAGCAATCTAGGAGTGACTTTTGTCGCCAACAGGCTCCATTCAACAATTGAAGCTCTTTTGTGATTATCTTTAAGATTATGGGAGTACTTAGAAGAGACTGCTCTAACGACAATATGGTCAATGACTTTGAAAAAAGTGGCTTGGGAGTCAGTGCGCCCTCAATCTCACTAATTTTCTTCTTCAATCTAATATTTTGTAACTCCTGGTCAAAAATCAAATTGAAAAACACATCTCCTATGCAATGATGCAGTTTCATTAGGGTAGATGATCCAACTCCCGAGACATCCACATCATCACTTGATATTTAAAACAGCTTTATATTTTTTAGGTTGACCTTCTTTATGTGCAATTTCCTTTCATGCTTATTGTATTAAGTATTGTGTAGTATCAAGGAGTGCTTCTCAAACAACATTGGTTCTTCTCTTGCGAGCTCATGTGCAAGTTGTTGGATTCCTACGATTCTCTAGGCTACCCATTTAGGTAGCGCTATATTGTCAATTTTCATATCATCAACATATCCTGTGCTTACAGCTAGGCATCCTGAACCTTAGGAATTATCTATTTTTTGGGTTCATTTCCTCTTTTTTTGTTAGACTACATGTGCATGTTCAAGACTGACATGGCATGGTTTCTCTATGCCATCACCTCTAACACATGCGTCATTACTCTCTTCTCTGTTTATATTATGCTATTGTGTTCTTTGTTGAGAAGAGGAGCTATTATGTGCCTAGGGTCATCTCAACCATTACTGGTTCCCCTCACCATTCCCTCTCATGCATCATGATCTACATTGGCGACACCTTAAGCAGTTGTGTAACAATTTCCATTTTATTTAATAACATAAATATTTACATTACCTTCTACAACAAAAGTTCATTATTTCGAAATTCCACACATAATCAGTCTGTCCATATTATTTTAGCAAAATATAATTATATTTACAGGCCGGAGGAAGCATGAGTATTACAAACACTAATAACTATAACATGTGGAACTATGACCTTTGGAACTATGACCTCCAGAACTATGCCCTCTATAACTTTGACCTACGGAACTATGATCTGCGGAATGATCATATTTCCAAGGGTCATAGTTCCAGAGGTTATAGTTCTTGGGGTCATAGTCTTAGAGGTCATAGTTCCAAAGGTCATTTCCACATGTCATATTTCCATAGTTCAAAGTTCCATAGGTCATTAAAACATAAGTTCATAGTTCCATAGATCATATTTCCAAGGGTCATAGTTCCAGAGGTCAAAATTCCATACGTCATAGTTCCATAATTCATAGTTCTTGGGGTCATAGTTCCATGGGTCATAGTTGTAGAGGTCATAGTTCATGAGGTCAAATCTCTCAAGGTTATAGTTTGAGAGGTCAAAGTTCCACGGGTCATAGTTCTATAGGTCATAGTTCCAAAGATCATATTTCCTAGGGTCGTAGTTCTAAAGGTTAAAGTTTCAGAGGGCGTAGTTCCATAGGTCATAATTCCACAGATCATAGTTCCACAAGTCATAGTTACACATGTCATAGTTCCATAGGTCAAAGTTCCCTAGGTATAGGTTCTCGAGGTCATATTTCTTTGGGTCATAGTTCCAGAGGGTGTAGTTATAGAGGCCATAGTTCATGGGGTCATAGTTCCTTGGGTCAAAGTTCTAAAGGTCATAGCTCCAGAGGTCATAATTCTAGAGGTCATAGTTCTAGAGGTCAATGTTCTAGAGATCATAGTTCCTGGGGTCAAAGTTCCAGAAGTCATAGTTCCTAGGGTCATAGTTCTAGAGGTCATTCCACGGGTCATAGTTCCAAAGGTCTAAGTTCTTGAGGTCAAATTTCCCAAGGTCATAGTTCCATAGGTCAAAGTTCCACGGGTCATAGTTCTAGAGGTCATCGTTCCATGGGTCATAGTTTTTAGGGTCATATTTCCAAAGGTCACTCCATAGGTCATAGTTCCAAACGTCATAGTTCTAGAGGGCGTAGTTACAGAGGTCATAGTTCCAGAGGTCAAATTTCCAGAGGTCATAGTTCCCAGGATCATAGTTCTAGATGTCATTCCACAGGTCATATTTCCAGACATCACTAAAACATAAGGTCATAGTTCCACTAATCATATTTCCAATAGTCATAGTTCCAAAGGTCAAAGTTCCAAAGGTCATAGTTCTAGAGTTCATAGTTCCACATGTCATAGTTCCACAGGTCATAGTTCAAGAGGTACAAGTTCCTAAGGTCAAATTTATCGAGGTCATAGTTCTCGAGGTCAAATTTTCCAAGGTCATAGATTGAGAGGTCAAAATTCCACTGGTCATAGTTATAGAGGTCATAGCTATTAGGGTCATAGTTCTAGTTGTCAAATTTCCATAGGGTGAAGTTCTAGAGGTCATAGTTCCATAGGTCATAGTTCCTGAGGTCATAGTTCCATAGGTCATGGTTTCTGGGGTCATAGTTCCACATGTCATAATTCATGGGGTCATAGTTCCACATGTTTTTTCCAAAGTTCATAGCTCCACAGGTCATATTTCCACAGATCACAGTTCCACAAGTCATAGTTCTAGAGGTCAAAGTTTACAGGCTCTAATTTCTTGAGGTCATATCTCTTGAGGTCAAATTTCCCAAGGTCATAGCTCTAGAGGTCAAAGTTCCACGGGGTCATAGTTCCAAAGGTCATAGTGACCCTAGGAACTATGACCCATGGAACTATGACCTATGGAACTTTGACCTCTAGAACTATGACCTTTGGAACTATGACCCCGTGGAACTTTGACCTCTAGAGCTATGACCCCAGGAACTCTAACCTGTGGAACTATGACCTGTGGAATGATGACCCTTGGAAATATGATACGTGGAACTATGACCTCTGGAACTATAACTTATGGAACTTTTAATTCTATAGAACTATGAGCTCAGGAAATTTGACCCTGGGAATTATGACCTCTGGTGTTGTTTAAGGTTTTATCCCATTTTCCTCTAAGAATTTTCATTTGTTTTGATCATATACTTTCCTAGGGATAGAGGAAGGAATATAAGGTTTTTTATTTTTTATATTTATGTGTGAAAGGAGTGCTATTGGATAAATCGATGAATGTGGACATAAACGGATCTCCCTAGGTCCACCTAGATCTAGAAAAAAACAAGACAGGACATGGCTCTTTCCCTAAGTTTAATCATTGAATTTACTATCAAAGAAGAGATGAGTGACATACCTTTGAATATCGCTTCCTCATGTCTTTGTTGTCCCTTCTTCGCTCCGATGCTCTTGTGTTGTTGATCCTGCAATGGAACACAAACCAACCAAAGTGAAAGCAACAATAGTGTGTTCAATGAAAACCTATGCATGTGATCAATGATTCATGTAATAAAATGAGAGTGATTTTATAGGAAAGAAACATGCCATCATATTATATTAAGTAAAAGTGGAAGATACAACCGAGTCGCCTTGATGTTGCAAGGTTCCCTTTTAGTGGCCCTTTTCTCCAACACACACACTTGCTTCAAACTTGCATGAAGATGACCCACAATAGCTTGATGAAAGAATGGAGATGTCAAGCATCAATTGAAATAGAGTTCCTCACACAATCTTCAKTCTATTCCTTCATAAWTTCCTTACTTGATCTTGCTTGTTTTTTTCTTAACCTTTTCCATGAGAAATTYGTCATTATATAGGAGAAGGAGAGATAGTTAACAAGATTAGGATGATCCCACCAAATCAGAGAAGTCAGTAAGATCCCAATCATACGAATGCCACCTCATATTCTAGAAGATTCCCTTCTAGAACCTTCGTGAACTTCGTCCCTTTTCTTAGTCTTAAAATGTCGCTGCACCCTGTCTATAGAGAAACCTACGGAAATTCCGCAAGCCAGGTTAAGAAAAGCCTGCGGAAATCAGGTATTTCCGCACTATGTATTACTCTTAGCCTGCGACTTCCTTCTAAAAACAAGTTTTGTAGAGGGAGAAACTAGTTACTTTTCTCATGCAAAAGATCCTTTTGAGAGCCTGAACACATGCTTGTAGAAACATCACCAGGGTGACCAAAATAATGTGTAACAGAATGTCCCCCAAAGTATGAGGCTGGAACTTGTGACAGCCGAAATACTTTGTAAAATGTGTGTGTGTGTTGGGAATAAGAAGCGCACCAATCAGGAACCTGCAAACAACCAAGCATCTGCGCAATATTATACCATTTCGGAGGTAGGCATTCCCATTCTCAGACTACAAGTGATTTAAATCATGAATGTCAGTCAGGCCACCAATCATACACCATGGATCCATGTCATCAAAATTCTACATAGACACCAGGAATACACTATGGATCTATGTTCTAGAAAACTCAAAGCCGGACATAGCCACGAGACATACAAAGTGGATCTATGCGTCAATACAAATCATAAATACTCCATCACAACCTGGACCAAAATGGTGAGATCCAGGGTATTCAATCAAGTATCTACGCAATATTATACCATTTTTGAGGTAGGCATTCCCATGCTCAGACTACAAGTGACTTAAATCATGAATGTCAGTCATGGCCACCAATCATACACCGTGGATCCATGTCATCAAGATTCTACATAGCCACCAGGAATACACTGTGGATCTATGTTCTAGAAAACTCAAAACCGGACATAGCCACGAGACATACAAAGTGGATCTATCTATCAATACAAATCATAAATACTCCATCGCAACCTAGACCAAAATGGTGAGATCCAGGGTCTTCAATCCCGTCGTCCGTAAGTACAAATCTATCCATGTGATTACAGGTGTTGAAGTCGAACATGGTAGAAACCACTTGATTACCAGTCATTGATGAAAACCGTTAACAAGTGTGAGGGAAAATCACCATTGATGTCGATGATTCCCAAGGTACCCCAGTACAATCCATCGAATGTGAATAAATGAGCTGAAGTCGAACACTCGATGAAATCTCTCGATCAGGGACCAATGATGTGAATCCACTTTCAAAAGCGAAGAAACCTGCCATTGAGGCATGCAAGCTCTAAGGTACCAAATTATTTCTAGGTATTGTTCCCTGATGATGAGTTGAAGTCGACAGGAAAAGACTCATCACAGGAGCGCCTTGATGTATTCCCCATCAATGACGTGAAATAAGTAATAGATTTAGGGTAGATCAAAGTATGAAAATGATTTGAAACTGACATAGGGAAGGCCGACATGGTAGGATTGATAATTGCAGATGGCCGACTCGAAAGAGGGCTTGTGTAAGGTTATACTTCTCTTGAAAATATGAATGAAACGACAAGGGTCTTGGCAATATTGACTCAAATATGACCCAAGATATGAAATTGCAGAAGGTCAAACGAGAGACAAACATATTTCCCAACTTGGATTTAATGACGAAGGGGGTGTCATCTTCAAGAGCGACTATTACTGCCACTAACACAAATACAGAGACACATTTCTTTCCCAAATTTTCCCCCACCATTTCTGGCAAGTGCCTCTTAATTTTTACGCAAGCTTGAGGAGGATAACATATGCTTGTTGATGTAATCTCATCCCTCGGACAAGTCCCTCAGATTATGTTTAACGAATGCTAAGAAGGAGTGGTTCAATCCCATATGGGCCTTTCGATGTTTGTTTAACGAGCCCAAAGAGAGACAGCTCTGAGGTTTTTCATATTTAGAGAGTCTGAAAAACACTTAAAGAGAACTCTCTCAGTTCCTTTTCCGTAAATTAGTTTAATGAGACCGAAAAAGTGATAAACTATCACCCATCAAAATTTTTCTTCAAATACTTTTACGAGCATGAAAAGAACAAGGTCACTCAGCAATCTTTTCATTTTTACAGAGCGCGAAACGAGCTTAAAGGATACTCCATGAGTTTCTCTTTTCATGTTACCATGATGAGTACGAGAAGATGACAAAATTATACTCGGTTTCATTCTCATTGATTTATGACTGCGAGAATGAACAAAGACTGAGCTCCAGTTTTTTCCTGAAAAACCTAAAAAGCATTTGTACATGTGATAAACGTAAAAACAAATTAAGCAAAGTATATGTATTTCATCATTCATGCTCCAAGATCATTCGTCTACGAAAAATACAACACTCGCAATACCATTAAAACATTAGGTTTTCGGTAAAAATGAATAAAATAATATAAAAATTCAATAGAAAAAGTAAAAAGTGAATAAATTTAGGTGAAAACTCTTTTTTACCATTTCATTGTCATTTTACCCAAAACTTATCCAAAAAACCCCTTTTTTCCTCAAACTTCCTCTGTTGATTGCGGGAGATACGGGCGACCATTTGACGAACAACTTTCTCTAGAAAGGTAATCTCTTCGTCCTATGTCTTTTCCATGGATTAATTTTCTTTTTCACTGGTTAAAAAATAATGTTTGAGTCGGTTCTTAGGCCGGTAGGTGCACAGAGGGACTGACGCAGGTGGCGTATATCGGGCCCTGCGAAAACCATAGGTTTCCACATGTGGCATTTGGTTCACCTTTCGGAAGTCCCACACTATGCATAAAGATTCACTTGCGGTGGGAAAAAATCAAAATTTATTTAGATGTGTTTAACCAATAAAAATTTCCATGGAAGTGAAAAAAGGGTGTTGACTTCTCCCTATGGCTCTTATGCAGGTTTTCAACTGTCAAAATGTTGGAGTGGAGGGAGAGGGAACACGAGGATGATGATGTTGTCACTGGGAATGACTCAGGCATAGTTAATGCCCTCCGGCAATGCGGGCTACTGAAGTTCTTCAAGATCTAGGGAATGAGGGCCTAACTGAGGTTGCTTGAGTGCTTGGTCCACATGTGGGACATGGACCAGCAGGTGTTCCATGTGGGAGTCCACACGCTTTCCCTAGATATCGAAGATATCTATTTTTTGACAGGGTTATCACGTTGTGGATCCCATGTGACTTTGACAGTCAGTAGAGGGGATGGTTTACCGATGAGTGAGTATGTTTGCCAGTATTGTGATCCCGATGTTGAGAGACGTAAGGGAAAAGTTTCCATTAGGGGTGTCTGAGATTTACCTCTACGAACTGTCATGTTCACTATCTCATGTATGGCGGGGAGTGGATCTCCTCACTTGGTGCTCCAGAGTTACTTCCAATATGCAGTGGAGTGCATGGAGCCTCGGGTATTTAACTGGAGTGACGGGGTTCTTCGCAGTATGAAGAAACAACTAACAAAATGCAAGAGAGGTGACCTAAAGAAATTCTGGTATGCATCTATTTTATTGTCCTTCTTCCTCGAGAGGGTTCCTCATTTGTGCTTACAGGTAGATTGGGGCTTGTCGGCCCCACAGGATCAAAGGATGAAAAGATGGTGTGACCTCATGGCTCGGCATGTGGTGGGCCCCATCGTTAAATGTAACGATATTTTCTATGATTGGCTGAGGCCTCAACTACTGATGGTAGATGATTATGCCTATACTGGTTTGGATTTTAGAGGCAACCAAGACTTGGTTCTACCCGAAGGTTCTCAATGGGGGAACTTAGGTAAGAAGCACATTTTTTGTTTTTGTAAATTTTGAAATATGAAATGTTTTTTATGTTTTTAATCCGAGGAATAATAAAAAACTCTTTGAAAATGAAGATGTAGGACCACACCGGCCTCCAGGTACATCTCCCATTTAGAGACAAGGGGAAGCAATAGAGGTAGTAGGATGGGATGCTAGCGACTACGAGGCAATTGAGCAGAACCTAGAGGGGTTGATAAAAAATGTCTTGGATATCTCTATCGATGAGATCCCGACATGATATCAACGCCATACTGTAGGCATATCTGGTTCTATTAGTCGACTTCTCGGTAGGGTAGCACGAGCATTTGTGTGTTATCGTGAGCAACATCCTTGATGTTATTTTTTATATGAATCCACGTGCTTCAAATTTTGATATCTTGGTCTTCGGACAAAAACGCTTTTTGTAAAAACCTTTTATCGTTATATATACATGAGGCTTCTACCGGCTTACTTACTTTATGTACATCATGTGATTGGATTTATAAATGTCTCAAATGTATGTCTAACACATAATTAGCTAATGTATCTGTTAATGTATTAGTTAATTAACAGATTGGTGCACTCCTTGTTCCTGACACACACACGCATTTTACAAAGTATTTTGGCTGTCACAAGTTCCAGCGTCATACTTTGGGGGGCATTCTGTTACACATTATTTTAGTCACCTTGGTGGTGTTTCTACAAGCATGTGTTCAGGGTCTCAAAATGATCATTTACATGAGAAAAGTAACTGGTTTCTCCCTCTACAAAACTTGTTTTTAGAAGGACATCGCAGGCTAAGAGTAATACACAGTGTGGAAATGCCTGATTTCTGTAGGCTATCCTTAACCTCGCTTGCGAAATTTCCACAGATTTCTTTATAGACAGGGTGCAACAACGTTTTAAGACTAAGAAAAGGGACGAAGTTCATGAAGGTTCTAGAAGGGAATCTTCTAGAATATGAGGTGACATCCATATGGTTGGGATCCTACTGACTTGATCTAGGTGGATATCGGTGGCCACCCACCTTTTCCAAATGGCTCAAAACGGATTTCTGGCAATTTTGGCAATTTACTATTTTTAGCAGGTTTTAACTTCCGGGGCCATTTTGAGGGCCCAAATGAAGGTTTTTCGAGATCGAGGTTCTCAATGATATCCAAAGGCATGATTGATCCCCCAAAATAAATATCCTCGACGATACCTTTCCAACGAGCTATCACACGCCTAAGACGGAGATCGTATGCAAAAGTTACGACCCCGAGAAGTTGATGTACTCACTTACCCAAACGGGGCCCACATGACTTTTGGCGCTTCATCTCCCAGGGTTAGGTTTTTGGATGTCTAGGGTTTTTGGCATTCATGCTTATTGTAAAAAGGCCTTCAGAGACTTATTGTAATCATCTTCTTGCGAATGCGAGTAGTCATCACATCTCTTCTTAGAGATAAGTTGTCACCATTCTAGCGAGTCTTTCACTCTATATTTTTACAGTCTCTGTACATTTCTTTCATTAATAGAAATCGTGTATTACTGTATATCTATGTTTATGGTTGCATCTCTGATACATTTCTGTTATATTATTGGATATATGTGATATCTCTGTGCATTTCCTTATTATATCTCCGCTCTCATTTCGTGCCGAAAATAATCCAGATCATGACTTCTCTGATTTAGTGGGATCATCCTAATCTCTTTAACCATCTCTCCTTCTCCTATATAATGATGGATTCTCATGGAAAATATTATTTTGAGAGCCTGAACACATGCTTGTAGAAACATCACCAAGGTGACCAAAATAATGTGTAACAAGGAGTGTGCAACATAAATATCCGTCCATTAATAATAAATTAACATAGACCTATTGAACAATCCATCATAAATTTAGCAAAACATGTAAGATAACTATACTTGTAAATGTAGCAACATAGTTAC
>ML854615.1:0-28807 GCA_009831015.1 Picea engelmannii | reverse complement strand
ATGGAAGCTGCTGCTGCTGACAGGACAAGTATGGTGAAGAAGAAGAAGAATGGGCCCTCCAGGGCCATGCTTAGGTCAATCCTGCTCTTGGTACTTCATGTCTAGGACCTGTGGGCCTCGAGACATGATCTTCTAGTTATCGCTAGATATCGGGGATAACACTAACACATGGCATGCTGATGTCATCATGACACATGTCACCCTATGCGCTTTCCACGTAGGTTGTACAAATGATGACGTCATCCGTACTGATGTTGACTCATCCCTATTGACTGGGTTAGGTTGGCCAAAACTTTGACCGCTTATATCTTTTGATTCTTAACTCCGTTTGATGAGCCACTTGCACCGTTAGAAAGCTTGCGAAGCGCTCTTCGTGATCATGCCATTTTCATTGAGTTTTGGGAACTTTGAATTGTTTTCCTTTTTCTATCTACTGAAGCCATTCTGAGTGTTTTGAGTTGTTCTTAGCCTTCTCTGGATTCTTTTTGGATCACGACTTCCCATCGAGAGATTTTTGGACCACCAAAATCTTTCATTAATCAACTAGTAAGTCAGGGAAGAGTCCCCTCACTTTGTCCTTCTCAATCCACTTTTCCTTGCTTGGATGTGTGTCCTTTAAGCCTACTCAAAGATAATCAACATCACCCCTACATGAAGTCCTCATCCTTTTGTCCAAGATGATATCTTCCTATAACTCATCCAAGTACTTAGGTGAAAACTCATCAACTAAAGGTATTGAAACTTCCTTATCCTGATCCATGATCATGGGAGGCTCAAAAAGTTTCAAGTTCTCTACATTCACAATGGAGTAAATCTGCATATAAGGTGGAAGATCTAAATGAGAATCATTATTGCCTATTTTATCCGAAATAGTGAAGGGTCCATATCATATGGGCTTGAGTTTCTTGCCTTCAACCTTCAATCATTCCTTGTTGATGTGGAGCCATGCCCGATCTCCAACCTGGAACTGATGATCAACCCTGTGCTTGTCATGCCGAGCTTTATACTGTGCTTGAATCTTTTCCAGCTATTCCCTGACTTCCTGGTGTATCTACTAAATCCGTTGGATGAACTTCCGGGCTCTGTCCTCTATTCATTCTTCATTCACATCAACATATTTCCCTACATCAAGTCCAAAGGAACCTTTGGTAGGTACCTGAAAAATCTCTCAAAAGGTGAGGTTTGAGTGGATGAATGTAAATCTTGATTATAAGCATGTTGTACATAGGGTATCTAATCATCCCATAAATTAGGATGCTTGTTGTAGTAGCCTCGAAGAAAAAGTGCCACTGTTCTGTTTACCACCTATGTTTGTTCGTCAGTTTGTGGATGGATAGCAGTGCTCCTCTTCAATTTGGTGTCCATAATTCTCCTCAAGCTAGTCCAAAAATCCCCAAGGAATCGAATATCTCGATCCAAATCAATGGACGCCGGTAACCCAAAGTGAACCCAAACATGTTGAAAGAAGAGATTAGTAGTCTTGGGTGCAGTCCAGTATTGGAGGAGATTCATTCCCAATACTGGACTGCACCCAAGAAGATTCGGACCTCGGTTACACTTTTTGGCTCAAGCCAATTTACAATTACATCAATTTTGGAAGGATCAATCTTCAATTGTCCTCTTCCCACAATGTGACCTAAGTATACAAGTGAAATATTACCAAATTCACATTTTGACATTTTCACATACAACTTTTCCTTTTGCAAAGTATCCAATACCTATTTTACATGCCTTACATGTTCATCCCAAGTCCTGCTAAAAACAAGAATGTCATCTAAATATACAATCGCAAACTCATCCATGAAAGGAATGAATACATCATTCATCACACACATCAAAGTTGTAGGAGCATTACAAAGCCCAAACAACATAACTAACCACTCAAAAAATCCTTGTTTGGTTTTAAAGACAGCCTTCCATGCATCCTGTTCTACAAACCTGATTTGATGATAACCACTATGTAAATCCAACTTAGTGAAATAAAAAGTATTTTTCAATTGATCAAGTAAATCATCTATGTGAGGAAGAGGGTATCAATTTTTCACCGTGATTTTATTTAAATCCTGGTAATTGACACATATTCGCCATGTGCCATCTTTCTTTGGCACCATCAGGATCGAAGAACCACAAGGAGATGAACTGGGCCTGATGACCCCTTGATCTAATAAGACCTATACCTACTTCTTGATCTATGTCATCTCCACAACTGACATCCTATACATGCCCACATTAGGAAGAGGATAATCCTACTGAAGATGTATCTCATGTTGGATTTCCCTCTTAGGAGGTAATCCATCTAGTTCCTGAAAAATATCATCATACTTAGAAACAATATCAACCAATTCCTTTTTATGTGATGGATCACATCCTTGGAAAGCATCGAATTTCCTGACATCTTTCTCTTTGACGACCATGAGTAATATCTCTTATTAGTGGTTACGACTCTTTTCATTTTCCCTACTTTTACACATCAAAATTACTCACTTCAATAGTGTCGCAAGTGTCATCATTAAAAGTGTTGTAAGTGTCACCTCTTGTCCACAAGTGTCACATCTTGACCAAAAGTGTCGCAAGTGTCACAAAAATCACACTGCCATCTTGCCTATGTCGTGCCTCTAATGACATCATGGGGACACTTAAAACACCTCAAAGACTAGTTTTGAAGAAGAGAAATTAGTTGACAAGGAGTACAAACCTTTTCCCACTGAAAAAACCATTCAAATATCAAATTTGAAGGGAAACACTCCCCTATACACTGTCAGGGAGTGTTAACACTCCTTGGGATTCTTTGGGGGAGTGATAAAATGCTTTGTGCCCCACTTTGGGGGAGCGCTACCCCTTTCTGAGCGAATTTTGGTTTGTTGAGACAAATTAGGGAAGAATCCCCTCAATTTCCTAAGGTGGTTGGATTCAAATAGAAGGTCAAGGCATGATCTTAGGGAATATCCTCAACTGAAGGAGAAGAATCCTCAACTTATCCCAAAGATATCTCAAGTGGTTGGGCCTCTCCAAGGTTATATAAGGAGGCCTTCTCATGGTGAAAGGTACACAAAAGATTGGAGATATGAAACTTATGATCTCATAAGTGAGATGCCATTGAAGCATAATGAGTGTAAATTACTTGAGCAAAGGGGTTAGACAAGGAGAGCTGTAAGAAGTTGTTCCACCTTCATTAGAGGATTGTAAGTACTCTTCGTTTGCTCTCATTAATACATATACATGCTTGGCCTGTTTATTTCAAATTTATGTTTGTTTCACATGAACTCGTATTCAGTAGATAGATCTATATTTGAGATAATCTCAGTAGAATAGGAAGCCCGTTGTATATTTGTTTGTTCTACAAGACCTATCGAGGAGCTCAAGATTGGAGCTCAGCTTGGACTTTGCGAGGAAAAACTTCATTAACAAGGTACACATATTTCTTCTTCATCTTTGTATATTATCTTAATTAGATCTAAAAAGGATGTCATTGTCCATGTTAAGCAATTTTATGTCTTGGACTTAGGAGTCTAGAGACCAAGAGGGAATCCATTTGTCTGTAGGAGGATTCACCTATAACAAAAATTGGCGACTCCATTGGGGAGGATCTATGATTTTTGTTTCCTTTCTTAGATATTGTTTTGGACCTTTTCCCACTCATTTGATATTCTCCATACTATCTCTTTGATTCTTAGATTTGATTGATTGGTTCTTGATTTCATCATATGAAATTTGATTGACTGAGCTTGCTTACTTTTTTGAGTTTCTGGGAATTTTTTTGAACTTCTTAAGCCTAGTGCTCCCCTACCCTTTCTATCAGGGCGTTAACACTCCCTGGTGGTCTTACACAGAATGTTGGAACGCTCGGGTGCCCTTTACACCAGAGCGCTACCCCATTTCTGTGAGAAATCCTCTAGGTTTTCATTCCTTGGGTTCAGTTTTGCCTTTTTGAACTTGCTCAGAGTCTCATACTCTTAGTTCATATTGGTCTTGGCCTTCAACACCATGTTTTCTAAGAATTGATCCTCTTTTGTATGGAAATTTGACATTTTCTTTCCTTTCCTTGAAGTCACTCTTTGTCTTTGCTGATCTAGAGTTAAGTTGTTGTTTTCTTCTCATTATCTGACTGAGTGGAAGATTTTGTGAGGAAATCCAAAGGTCCATGAACCTTTCCATTTGATATTTGAGGTCAGTTTTCCAACATTTCTCTTTTGTTTGATGTTTTTGGTTCTTGTTTTCAAATTTGGTTATCTTTGTCCTTCTTGTTATTCACAACGAGAGTGTATTTTTGTCTATGTGAGGTTTTCTTCTGATTGTTTAATCATGAAGTCTGATTGACATTAGAAGTCTTACATCTGATTATCATTCACATATAAGCAAAAGGACATATTTTAGTGATTGGTTTGGATATTAGAAGTCATTTCTAAAATTATTTAGCATTACATTGGATTTGATTGAGAAACAATTGTATGAGGATGTTGCATCTTAGTGTTTGATAATGAAAATAACTTTGTCTCTTTCCCTTAAATAGGCATTCATCAAAAGACAATACTGCTTATCATTTTCTTGTGCATTTTTTTTGGAATTGAGTCACAATACCATCAATTTCACTTTCATACACCCTTGAGTAAAGAACAACTGTAAAATTATCACTAATTAAAATTTATCTAGAACATTTTTGTTTTTAGAATCTTCCACCAACATTAGACTAGGACTAGTACTTTGGATTAGGTCGTGAGTACAACTCTCCAAAAATAAAAAATAAAAACATTAGAATCTTGGGATAGGGAGAGAAAATCCAATTGTCGTATAGGCTTTCTGGGATCCCCCTCTCACACAAGGGTTACGCACGAGGTCACATTCGGGAGAATTACGGAGATTGTCCCTCCATGGTTCAACTGTTTGTAGTGGTCGGATCGTATGTTGGGGGTCACTTGAGGGTATATCCACAATTATGTGTGGAAGCCTCTCGAGTTGATTTTGGACTTGTTATCCTGCCCATACGTTCAGACTGGACTATCGATTGTATCTTCCCAGGGGTTGAATGTTAATTGGTGTCCTTAGTAGCCACAATATTTAGGTACTTGCACAAGGTGACGATGAAGAGAAGTCTTCACTGTACCTAGAACAGACGGTGGTCAAACTCATTCGGGCTCCTTGGAGGCTAAATCCACAATTACTGCGTGGAAGCTTGCACCAAGGTGTAAGTCCATTAAGAAGGTGACCATCATAACTATTCCACCATATCCTAGCCCCTTCTTGACTTGATCATGCGACGTTGGATTTCATCACCAACTAGTACAATCATCGAGAGAAGGTTTTGTTTTCTTGGTTTTGATTCCTAGATTTTATTAGCATATGTTGTTTCTCTTCATTAGTTGGTCCTAGATTTTTAGCGTGTTCTCTTATTCTCCAAAATTGAGCCTGCAGATGATAAACGTCTTTGTCGATCGCGTAGGATGCAAGGGATGCCCCTAGAAGGCTACCAACCCTTACCTCCTAACCCTCCAGAAGACAACTATCGTGGAGAGGTAGAAAATCAATCTGACGTTGGGAGTGTTGTTTCTCCTCCGTTATACAATCCATAAGGTGCTTTGGTTATGGTTGCGAATCCCACTCCTCGCACTACATTTGTGTCGGCAACCCCTCTCGAACCACTTTTGCTTCATTTAGACTCCCTTGGGAACGTCATAGATGAAGAGGTCCCAAAGTTACCTGAGAGATAATTTATCGAAACATATATGGGATCAACATAACCATTCTTTGGTGATGAGTATAGGGCTCCTATTCATCCTACCACTATAGTAGATACAAATTCAACACCATCTCATTATATATGGAGGACTTCATCAGGAGGTGACCTCTATGAGCATTTTGAATCCATTCGACAACCCTTTAACCCTCATGATCCTCTTGTTGAAACGGGGCCATCCAGTCAAACTATGAATCACCCCATCGATCAAGTCATTAAACCTATTTTTATGTCAGTACAAGTCCATCCTAATGTTGGAACCATCACCTCTACTCATTCCCAAGGCACTTCGATCCCTACCCGCACTTTTACAAACTTTCACTCTTCAGCTCCACATGTTTCGCACGATCTTGCCGGGACATCTTTGCACTAGAGAATGCAGACCTTTTCCATCCAAATACAACCGAATAGAGGGAAACCACCATCTAGTGGACCTATCCCTCCTGGAAGACCACCATCCTATGGTGGGCCTACCCCTCCCGGGAGACAAACCCCTTTTCATGTTCCTCTTGGAGGGAAACCTCCCTTTGCCAGTCATACCCTGATCGTTAATCCGCCACTGGAAGGGGGGAAACCTTAGTTTTCTAGAAACCCTTCACAATCTCGGGGAGTATCTTCAGGAGGCACATTTACCCAACCCCATGTTGGGGGGCACTCATATCATAACCCACAAGGAGGAGTGTCAAATCTTGTTCCTTCCAGACCATCTTATGGACAACCTTATCTGGGCGTCCCAAACACCACCTGGAGTCCTCAAGGAAAACAACCTTATCCTTCCCAAGGGTCTAATGTTTATCCTCCCCATGGGCTTAATGTGTATCCACCTCCAGGATGTACTTCTTACCCTCCTCAAGGGAAAAATGTTTATCCTCCTTATGGGCAAGCAAATCACTCGACTTATAATGCTCAGAACCCACTAGGTTATGCAAATGTTTCTCAGCCATCATCGAATCCTGCTTATCCTGGCCAACAACAACTGTATGTAGGAGGACCTACTAGTTACAATTATCCACCTAACCCAGTTTATGGTCCTACTGGTATTCCTATGCCACACTAGTATCATCCACAACTTAACTGACAACTACCTTTCCTTACAACTCTGGATCTCCCAGACTTGTCTCAGTTAACCAATGATCCTATTTTTCATTCACCGGTTTGGCCAGTTATTCCAGCTAAACTTCCTTCTGATATTCTGAAATTTGACAGAAAACCTAGAGAATATCCAAATAACCATGTGATGACTTTCCATTTGTGGTGTTCGTCGAACTCCCTCATAGATGATTCTATACGTTTGTGTCTTTTCCAGCGAATACTTACGAGCTTTGCAACAATGTGGTATATTGAACTACCACGTGTTTCTTTTCATGATTTCAACTCCCTTTCCATGTCTTTCCTCTCACACTTTCAACTACCTATTTTCTATGAGACAGGTACTGAACTCTTGACCTCCCTTCCTCAAACTGACTCTGTGCATATCTCTAACCATATTCATGAGTGGAGACGACGACGAAGGATGATCAAAGCAATCATTCTTGACCAATTATTGGTAGAGTGGTTTACTAAATCACTTTTACCCCTGATCGCTCGTGATGTCACTATGGGTGGCGTAGTCACCAAGGAAGAAACCATTGCTTAGGCTTAATACTTAGATTTGGTTTATTCACAATTTGGTACTTTGTATGAGTTTCTTCTGAATGCTGCTCGAGCTAATGATGACCCATCAAAGCCGTCATCCTCATCTCATGCGGATGGTGTTATTGGTTTTGTCAAAACTCAATCTACTTCCCAGTCGACTGCACTCTCCTCTACCTCCCCCAAAATTAGATCTATGAGGTGAATGCAGTTCAATCTACCCCTTCACAACAATCCATAGGTAAAAAGAAAGAAAAAAATAAACCAAAAATACTAATAACAATGAACAACCGAAAAGTCAAGTTCAAACACCTGCTATCGAAAAGAAACCACAATGAAAACTGAAATTATCGTGTATCATTTGTGGTGACGATCACTACAATCGAGACTATCCACATTGCGATGAAGTGGCCAAAATTTTCCAGGGAAATTCACAACTCGCTATTCTTACTCAGCCTTTTCCACAACAACAATCCATGGTTGCCCAAACTCCCTCTCCTGGGGGCAGTTCTAGCCATCCTCATGATGATGCCTTGACAAGTGCTCATATTTATATGTTTAATGGGATTAATTTGACCACTCTCTCTAAGACATATGACACACCGGTTAAACCTGACAAAGGATAAGTCACTAACGGTATTGATACTTTACCGGATCCATCACCGTCCTCCGTTAGTCCTCCATCAGTTAATCCTCTGTATGGACCACTTCAGATTGAGAAACCTATGTTTGACTCTAAATTATGCCCTCCTAAGAGTACTATCCACAAATCTACCTTTAATCCTAGTTCACGTGCCACCCAGAACTACAAAATTTTTGAAGATTTGGCTCAAGCAACATGTGCTATGTCTGCGTTAGAATTTCTACAACACTTCCCCAGTCAACGTAGAATGCTCTTGGATGCTATTGGCACTATTGATCTTGATTCATCCAACAATATCATTTTTAACTTGGACAATTATACATCTCGACTCTCCCACCAAATTTCTTTCCAAATTGATGTTGTTGTTCACAATCAACAAATTCACCGAACCATCTTGGATGAGGGAGCTTCTACTTGTGTCGTGTCTTTAGCATGTTGGAAAGGCTTAAAATCACCTGCACTTAACAAATCCCCAATGATGTTACACGCATTCTATGGGCGAGGTTTTCATCCCTATGGGATTTTACAGTCCCTATCTGTCCAGTTGGGCGGTAAAACCGTCACTATTGATGTCGAGGTGGTTGATTCTCCCCTCGATTACAAACTGTTACTTGGAAGACGTTGGTTTTATGCTATGAATTCCGTTTCTTCATCGATATTTCTATGTTTACAATTTCCTCATCAGGGAAAATTTTTCACTATCGATCAGTTATATTTATGTACACCCGATGCTTGTGTTCCCGCTACCAACAACATTCCTTTCATGGGGGACCACAAGATCATGTATGAAAGCATTGGTGTTGGATTGCTAAAAGATTCTAGCCTTATGGGTACCTTCCCTACACCACTTCCAATGACTACACATCATATTTCCACCATCGATATGATTTCAACCACGACTTATCAATCTTTGGAATCATCTGACCCTTGGATTGTACTTAGTCCCTTGGAATTCGATCCACTAGGTGACACTATGCCACTTAGTCCAGCCAAAACATCATATGTTGCTATCCAATCTGCTTCTCCCTCTTCGGATGACCAACATCTATTGGCACCCGACAGTTACTCAATGCCATCACGGTTAAATTCCTTGTCATCTTCATTCGACTACATTTCCCCAAATTTTCCTTCTGATGAATCTATTATGGAAATTCTTAGCATCGAAAAAATACCTTGGTATGATAACCATCATCGATCATCTTTTATTCTCCCATTTGAAGAAATCTAGGAAGATATACACTTTATCTTCCCTCCCAATGTTGTCAATTTTTCGCCATCTCCCATGACTTCGACTTCCGATGACTTAGATCCGGTAGTTGACATGGTAATCTCTTCGATAGGGATACTGGAGTCTGATCTCTTTACCCTTATTGAGGGCATAGACATGTATCCCTTCCAACGTGTTTTTCTTCCATCAAAGGAAACTCTCCTGGAAGCCATGTTTGACATTAATCCCTTGACATGTATTCCTTCCAATGCATTATCCTCTTGGAAGTCATGTTCAAGAAGTCACAAGAACAATTTCTCTTCTCTGTGGCAAGCTCGTTAAAACATGAAACAAAGGCCATGAGAACAATTACTCTTCTCTGTGGAAAGCTCGTTAAAAAATGAAACAGAGGTCACGAGCACAATTTCACTTCTCTGTAGAAAGCTTATTAAAAAATGAAACAAAATCTTTGAGCATAGTTTTCCTCTCTGTAGAAAGCTCGTTAAAAAATGAAACAAAAATCTAGGGATTGAACCCAAAGCCTTGAGTATAGTTCTTTTCTTATGTCAAGCTCATTAAAAAATGAAACAATCATCTCTCTTGTTGAGTCGAGTCTTTCATTAGGTCTCGTATTTGAACCTTCATTTCATCCACCCTTATCCTTTTTCTCCATCTAGTAGATAAATTGGTGACAACCTCAAAGTCGGTGAATGAATTGAAGTTTGAGGGGCATGTATCCAATCTTTGATGATCATTCTGGAGTTAAGCCACTAGATTTCATGCTGGGTGCATACTGAGCTTAGTCTTTGATCTTTCTCATTCTCATAAATACATGAGAATGCAACTGAGAAACCTTTTATCTCTTTTTTAGGCTCACATGGATATACGAAAAAGGAACCCCTTGGATTCTTCTTTAAACTCTTTTTAGACTCTCTAAACGTGAAAAGATTTTTGAGTGATCTTGCTTCCTTTCCCACTCATTAAAAGGTTTGAAAGGGCGTCTTTTGAGTGATAATTTATCTCTTTTTTGGCCTCACAAGACTAACATTACGAAAAAGGAAAACATTGGAGTCATCTTTAAGTTGTTTTCATACTCTCTAAATATGAAAAACCATTGATTTTACCTTCTCTGGACTCGTTAAACAATCATACATTGAAGGGCCCATACGGGACCGAACCCTTACTTCTTCCAGTTCACTAAACAAAGGAAGAGGGACTTACCGAAGGTGAGTCATATCAAGCATGTGTTACCCTCCTCGATCTCATTAAATTAAAAAGAGGTACTCGTCTATTTGGATGGGAGAAAAAATTGAAAGAAACAAGCCAAGCAGTTTTTGAGAACACTACCAGTAACTCTTAAGGCCGCCCTTGAACATGACACTTTGTATGTGCATACATTTTAATCCACTGAACCTATGCACTGAGCCAATCCTCTGAGTTTCTTTTACTCCTTTGGGTCACCTGAGGAAAGTCACCGTATCCACTGAATTATCGTGTTTTGGTCCATGTCATGTTTCTAATGTTGTGCCTCAATGTTCAAGGGAAGTGTCTGCCTCAAGAGTCAACCATCATAAATATTCTTGTTTCAATACCTGTGCCATTCCATGTTCATTTGATCTACCAATTTACATATCTGTGTTAGTTTTGTGTCATTGATGGGGGATACATCAAGGCCCTCCTTCGACGAGTCTATTCCTGTTGACTTCAACACATTATCTGGGAACTATATTTAGAAACCAGTTAGTACCTTGGGACCTGCATTCCTCAATGGCATGCCTCCTTGTGTCCGACAATGGGTTTACATCATTGACCCCTGATCAGGTTATTCCACGAATGTTTGAATTCAACTCATTTATTCACATTCGTTGGAATGTACTAGAGTACCTTGGGAATCATTGACATCAATGGTGATTTCCCTCGCGCTTGTGAACGGTTTACATCATTGACTGGTAATCAAGTGGTTTCTACCATGTTGAACATCAGGACATCTATTCACATGGTTAGATTCATACTATATTAGGATTGGTAAGAAGACTTTGGGTCGAGTCATCACTCTTATATGTACTTTGCCCATGTTGCAAAGGAGTTTTCTTTTGAAATATGACACATATACTGTTACATAGATCCACTTTGTATTGGTTGTGGCTATGTCTTGTCATCTCGTAGATTCATTGTGTATTCTTTGTGGCTATGATCAGTTTATGTCATAGGAGTATAGATCCACATTGTATCTTCAGTGTCTATACCTTTTTGTCAATATAATTATGTATCTGTAGTGTATTTTATGGCGGCCATACCTAAAAAGTCTTTATCACTCAAGCATAGGTATGCTTTCCTTGGGTTTGAAACATGTCAAACTATTTGTTTGATGGTTGTGTGTATCTTTTTCCAGCCTCTCTGCATCCATACCCTTGCTCAAAAAAGTCTACAAAGTACTTCAGTCATCATCGCCTTCTAACTTCTCACTTTGGGAGGAAATCTATTACACATCAAAATTACTCACTTCAATAGTGTCGCAAGTGTCGTCATTACAAGTGTTGTAAGTGTCGCCTCTTGTCCAAAAGTGTCACATCTTGACCACAAGTTTCACAACTGTCACAAACATCACACTGCCATCTTTCCTATTTCATGCCTCTAACGACATCACAGGGACACTTAAAACACCTCAAAGATTAGCTTTGAAGAAGAGAAATCAGTTGACAAGGAGTACAAACCTTTTGCCACTGAAAAAACCACTCAAATATCAAATTTGGAGGGCAACGCTACCCTATGCACTGTCAAGGATTGTTAACTTTCCCTGGGCTTCTTTGGGGGAGTGCTAAAATACTTTGTGCCCCACTTTGGGGGAGCGCTACCCCTTTCTGAGTGAATTTTGGTTTGTTGAGACAAATCAAGGAAGAATTCCCTTGATTTTTGAAGGTGGTTGGATTTGAATAGAAGGTCAAGGCATGATCTTAGGGAATATCCTCAATTGAAGGAGAAGAATCCTCAACTTATGCAAAATATCTCTCAAGTGGTTGGACCTATCCAAGGCTATATAAGGAGGCCTTCTCATGGTGAAAGGTAAAGAAAATATTGGAGATATGAAACTTATGATCTCATAAGTGAGATGCCATTGAATCATAATCAATGTAGATTAACTGAGAAAAGGGGTTGGACAAGGAGAGATGGAAGAAGATGCCACACCTTCATCAGAGGATTGTAAGTACTCTTCATTTGTTCTCATTAATACATATACATGCTTGTCCTATTTCTTTCAAGTTTATGTTTGTTTCACATGAACCTTTCTTCAATAGATAGATCTGTATTTGAGCTAATATTAGTAGAATAGGAAGCCCTTTATATCTTTGTTTATTCTACAAGACCTATTGAGGAGATCAGGATTGGAGCTCATCTTGGACTTTGCGAGGACAAACGTCGTTAACAAGGTACACATATTTCTTCTTCCTCTTCATATATTAGCTTAATTATATCTAAAAATGATTTCAGTTTCCACGTTAAGCACTTTTCTATCTTAGCCTTAGGAGTCTAGAGACCAAGAGTGAATCCACTTGTTCATAGGAGGATTCACCTGTAACACCTGCACTAACAAGTGTTGTATTTACCCTCATGCTGTGAGCTCTAACAATATATTCCACTCCCCCTTTAGTAAGGTGGTATTTTTTCTCATGACAAAAGAATACTTCTTTTCTATCAGAAAGATAAGGACTCCCCAACACTATGCCACATATATCAAGTGCTACAACATCCAAGTACACTTCATCAATCAACTTTGAAGCAATAGCAAATTTGATCCTACATTGTTTGGTGAAATTTAGTTTTTCTTTGTCCCATACCCAATCCAGAGGGTAAGGATTTGGATGGGGTTTCGTTACAAGACCCATCTTCTTGAAAAGTGCTTCAGATATCAAGTTTACTTGGGAACCCAGATCAAATAATGTATATATCTTAGTATGTTTAGATACAAATCGTATATGAAATAACTCATTCCTCTTTCATTCATCAATATGAGATTCATCATTGGAACTTGAACTAGCATGCAGAGAATATTTACCTTGTACTCCAATCGTTGTGATATTTCCTTCATCTCTTGATTCAGAACCAATATCTTGTTGTACTATAGAAATGGTCTTCGTCTTCCCCTTTCTACCAAACTGTTTCAGTTTCTTTTCTAGATGTAGTTTCCAACAATGTTCTTCATCGTGACCGATCTTCTTGGAATGAGTGCAAGACGGTTTTCCTCCTTCTCTCATTACTGTAGTGGTCTTCTTGTCCTTCCTTTTAAACTTATTTAAAGTCTTGTGTGTTAAATTGGAAGGCTTCTTCATGGGATCTTCTTGAACATGTTCCCCCCTGTTCTCAAGGTGAGTGGCTTGCACACAAACTTCGTCAAGACTAGTGGGGTTAAACAAGAGAAAAGTATGACGAATATAACTGTGAAGTGCGCCAATATACTTCATTAAAGTTTCATAAGACTCCAAAGGAATATTCAATTCTAGAGATTTCTTCCTAAATTCTTATGTGAAACATTGTACAGTTTGACCTTTACTCTACCTCAAAATTTGCCATTCCATCATTTCTTTAAGTAAATACCCTAATGGATAGAACTTCTTCCTTATCTCTATTTTAGATTCCGACCATGAGGAAGGAAGATTACTACACTTACTTATGTCCTGTATCTTTCTCTCCCACCATATGAGAGAGGTGCTTTCCAGCCAAAGATAATCCAATTTCCCTTTAACTTCCTCTTCGTGAATATGTTGAACATGACAATATACTTCAACCTGTCGGATCCAATTATCTAGTTTTTCAGGATTAGCATCTCCATTAAACACAGGTAAAGAAAACTTTACATCAATCTTTAATAATGGTTTCTTAAAAGAGGCTTTATGGTTATAATGTTGAGAGTCATGAGAATGCTCAGAGGAAGAAGAACTAGAAATTGAAGACGAAGATGGAGGTTCAGGAGGATCTCCTCCAACCCCTTGATTTATAGAAGCATCATCACCTGGTGGTGCTTTTTTTTCTTCCCTTTCTTCTTCATCCTCTTCTCATAATCTCCAAACATTCATTCAACCATTTATGACATGCGATAAAATACCATGTGAAAGTTTTTCTCCTGTTCATCATGCTTGTCCTCTTTTTCCATCTTCTTCCTTTGGGATGCACGACCAAATTTGGGATTGAAAGTATTAAGAGTTCCTTCACCCTACTTATGCTTTGCCCTAGTAAGAATTCATACTCAACAATATAAGTCAAATATGACTACTCTAATACCAACATGATCCAAGATCTTTTCTTCAGGTAACTTATTAAAGAATCGTATTAAATGAGAATAAACAAAAGTACGCCATAAAGAAGGAAAAACTCAAAAGGAAAGAGACATAATCATGCAATATGAACACAAATAACTTGATAACAGAGTTCATCCTTGGTGGACTACGTCTTCGGGTCTTGCTCTCAAGTGGATAGGTATTTTTATTAACTCCACAAAAGAATGGGGAAAAATACATAAGTATACCTCATTCTTGAGTTAAGATACATAAACTTTGCTTAGATCAGAAAACTAACACCACCACTATGTTCGTGGTGTCGTTTTACCTAAAAATGCCTGTCTCTATGCCTCAATCCGAGTTGGGAACTTTTTTTCCCAAGAGGCACCTCTGCCTCAATTTTCATTCCATTGCTCCTATAATAAATGATGGAGAAATCTCGAAAATCATGCCCCACTTCGTACAAATCCATACAGGTGCACTCGAAATCCTCTCTCGTGCTCTGTCTTGTCTCAAACTTTGGCGAACACCCCCTTATATAAAAAAAACTTGGTAGTTGTGTAATAAAAGAGGCACTTGGCATGCTAGTAGGTGGAGCTCTATTTAGAATGTAGGTTAGTGGAGGTCCCAGGATCGAATCCCATGGACTCCGCTCCATTTGGCAGACTGTTCAACATTTTTTTCTAAATATGGTAGACGTTTTTGGCACGCTTCGCTAAATGTCGTGGGGAAGTTAGTGGTGGTCCTGACGATGGTTAAATTTGGTGGATATGCTGTATATAGTGGAACTGCTGCCAATTTTGGTGGAGTTCTATTATATATATTTTTAATTATTCGGTCACGGGGCCTCCTTGCGCATTTCATGGGTGCCATGTGGCACCTTCCTATTGGGCCATGTGGCATCTGTTGATTTTCCCATATGTATGTTGACATCACCTTGGGACATATGGTGCCTTATGGGTGGTGCCATGTGGCACCCCCTGGGGTGCCACATGGCATTTTTTTATTTGTCCACATGGTTCCCTAAAAAGTCCAAATTTGAGTGACACATGGCAGCCTCAGGTACTTCCACATGGCATGCTAACATCATCATGACACGTGTCACCCTCTATGCTTGCCACATAGGCTATATAGACACTAATGTCATGCATACTGATGATGACATCAGCAGTACAGATGCTGACTCATCCCTACTGATTGGGCTAGGTTGACCAAAACTTTGACCGCTTATATATTTTGATCCGTAACTCTGTTTGACGATCCATTTGCATCGTTAGAAATCTTGTGATGTGCTCTTCGAGATCATTCCATTTTCATTATGTTTTGGGAAATTTGTATTTTTTCCCTTTCTCTATCCACTGAAGCCATTATGAGCATTCTAAATTGTTCTTAGCCTTCTCTGGATCCTTTTTGGATCATGCCTTCCCACTAAGAGATTTTTGGACCACCAAAATATTTCATTAATCAACTGGTAAGTGAGGGAAGAGTCCCATCACTTTGTCCTTCTCAATCCACTTTGCCTTTCTTGGATGTATGCCCTTTAAGCCTACTCAAAGATAATCAACATCACCCCTGTATGAAGTCCTCGTCCTTCTGTCCAGGATGATATCTTCCTGTAACTCATCCAAGTAATCAGGTGCAAACTCATAAACTAAAAGTATTGAAAATTCCTCATCGTGATCCATGATCATGGGAGGCTCAAAAAGTTTCAAGTTCTCTATGTTCACAATAGAGTAAATCTGCATATAAGGTGGAAGATATAAACGAAAAGCATTAGTGCTACTTTTCTCCAAAATTGTGAAGGGTCCATATCATATGGGCTTGAGTTTCTTTCCTTCACCCTTCAATCGTTCCTTGCTAATGTGGAGCTATACCTGGTCTCTAACCTAGAACTGATGATCAACCCTGTTCTTGTCATGCTGAGCATTATACTGTGCTTGACTCTTTTCCAACTGTTCCCTGACTACCTGGTGTACCTGCTAAATCCTCTAGATGAACTTGCAGACTCTATCCTCTGTTCTTTCTTCATTCACATCGACATATTTCCCATACATCAAGTCCAAAGGAACCTTTGGTATGTACCCAAAACATGTCTCAAAAGGTGAACTCCGAGTGTATGAATGTAAAGCTTGATTATAAGCATGTTCTGCATAGGGTATATGTTCATCCCATAACTTAGGATGCTTGTTGCAGTAGCCTCGAAGAAAAAGTACCATTGTTCTGCTTACCACCTCTGTTTGACCGTCAATCTGTGGATGGAAAGTAGTTCTCCTCTTTAATTTGGTGTCCATCATTCTCCACAAGTTAGTCCAAAAATCCCCAAGGAATCAAGTATCTCGATCTAAGACAATGGACGTGGGTAACCCAAAGTGAACCCAAACATGTTGAAATAAGAGATTAGCAATCTGCTCAACAATGATCTAATTTTTACATGGCATCAAGATACACATATTCCTGAACCTATCCACTATGACATTCAAATAATCATGATCCCCTCTGGTCATTGGTAAACCCCCTACAAAATCCATGGAAATTATTTCCCATGGATGGGATGGAACAGGAAGTGGTGAGTGTAGCCCCAATTTTCTATTAGTGGGATTACAAGTAGAACATATCACATAACCCTTTACATATTTAGTTGCAATTTCTTTCATTTGAGGCCAATAAAAAAAACCTCTACAAATGAGCCATAGTTTTTCCTACCCCAAAATTCCCAGACACAAGAGAAGTGTGAGATTCTAATATTACATGGACTCGTTCACTTGTAGGAATACATAACTTCCCAAGATGGTAGAGTAATTTTCCCTACAGACAATAGTTCTCTATATGTGCACCATGGGTTAGCTTCTCATATACTTCTTTAAAATCTTCATCGATGGCATATTATTCTACATAGCTATCATGAGATAAATAAATATTCTTCAAAATAATAGAAGCAACAATAGAAGGTCTAGAAATCATATCGTCTTCCTTATTACTTGTACCCTTCTTGTACTTGATTACCAAATGGAATTTTTGTAGAAAACCCATCCATCTGTAGTGATGAATTGTTGCAGTTTGGTTTGTACTTGAAGATACTGTAAGGGCTGGTGATCTGTATGTATGATGGGTTCCTTCCCTAACAACTAGTGCTTCCATTTCTTTACGCTTTGAACTAATGCATACAACTCTTTATCATATGTCGGATAATTAACAACAACTTTGTTAAAAGTCTTAGAGTGGTAATAGATGGGATTAAGATATTGAATCAATACTGCACCCATGGAATATCCATTGGCATCTGTCTCGATATTGAACGACTATTGAATATTCAATAGTGCTAATATTGGTTGAAAGTACTGATCTTCTCCTTTAAAATGTTGAAAGTTTTTTGTTGCTTTCCTTCCCATTGAAAAGTGTTCTTCACACTCGTTAAGGCATGCAAAGGAGCTGCTATAAAGGAGAAGTTGGGAATGAATCTCCTCCAATATTGGACTGCACCCAAGAAGGTTAGGACCTCAGTTACACTTTTTGGCTCAGGCCAATTTACAATTACATCAATTTTGGAAGGAACAATCTTCAGTTGTCCTCTTCCCACAATGTGACCTAAGTATACAAGTGCAGTCTTGCCAAATTCACATACAACATTTCCTTTTGCAAAGTATCCAATACCTATTTTACATGCCTTACATGTTCATCCCAAGTCCCGTTAAAAACAATAATGTCGTCTAAATAAAAAATCACAAATTCATCCAGGAAAGGCTTGAATACATCATTCATCACATGCATGAAAGTTGTCGGAGCATTACAAAGCCCAAATGACATAACTAACCACTCAAACAATCCTTATTTGGTTTTAAATACAATATTCCATGCATCCTGTTCTACAACCTTGATTTGGTGATATCCACTGCACAAATCCATCTCAGTGAAGCAAACACCACCCTTCAACTGATCAATTAAATCGTCTATGCGAGGAACATGGTATCGATTTTTCACCATGATTTTTTTTAAATCCTGGTAATTGACACACATTCACCATGTTCCCTCTTCCTTTGGAACCATGATGATTGGAGAACCATAAGGAGATGAACTGGGCCTGATGACCCCTTGATCCAATAAGACCTGTTGTAATATCCCTAGGATGAGCCCCAGTTGTATTATTAATTGTAAAAATGTTTTGTAGGCTAGTGAGCCAGGAAATTATAAGCTGGTAGGCCTATGTGTTAGTAGGCCGGAGAGCCTAGGTGTTAAAGGCCAAGAGCCTGTTTTGTACATATAAATATTCATATTATTAATATAAAAACACCGCTGTGTGTAGATCGACCACGATAAAATAGAATGGGGGACTATACTCCACTACATTGGGTAAGGAAGAGGGAGATGAGAGGTTGGAAAGAGGGGCTAAGCCTAAGGGCTTAAGTCCAAGAGAATAGTAATTTATTATTATTCCAAAAGTTGTTTAAAAGGATATGTTTTTATCCTAAGTTCCTGGGGGGTGGATGGGGGACTTCCAAAGGTAAAGGAACATTCTTCATGAGTGACAGGTGTCGGCTCTGGCACATGAAGACTTAAGGGGGAAATTCTTGTTGTTGGGGATAGATGGAGGAACTCATGAACTCACTCACGCAGGTAGGTTCATGCACAGATAGTTTGGGGCTCTCACACCCTGATAATATTCGCTATGCTAGACGAATCTTCCCCATCTCTCCTCACGATTTCACTCATGCACTTAGCAAGCACACAACCATCCATTTTCGCCATTCTTGAACCTGTGGCCATTGTGCACCTCTGTAATTTACTGAGTCATCCATTTCCTTACTTGACTTAGCTATTGCGGTTTGAAGAGGTGGTTTGTCAAACCCGTGGTTGAAGAGGCAGGTTGTCAATCCTGTGAGTAACTCTCTCCAGGTGAGAGAGTTTGATGAGCAAGTGAGTTCTCCTGGAGGCAGTCTCGTAGTTTATACAGAGATCTGAGAATTCCGGTTCAACCTATTGCTGAATCCCAAGGTAAGGGAGGTGGAGTAGCCGATGGAATGTGTGACACTGAAGGTGTATACTCCTGGGGTGGGACAAGCATGTGGGGAATGATAGTATGTGAGAAGTGGGCGTAAGTGGCTCCTGGGAGATAATCCTTCCTCCTAAACTGTGTGACTTTCTTATTGATATTGCCTAGCTTAGGAATCCCTTTCTTGATGGAGTTTAGTCTCAGATCGGGGGTGACCCACTTCTGAGAGTGATGAGAAGTGTGGTCTACGGCTGGGAGGTTTGTGGAAGGTCTGCAGGCAGTTGGTGTTTTTTCTCCAGTTAAAATATAAGTATCATTTCCGTGGTTAATTATGTATGTTATGCATGTTTGTGATTCTTGAAGTGTTATCATGTGTTCTGTTGTATGTTGGAATTACTGTCAATTCCATTTGAGTCTGTATGGTAGTAGTAATTCTATGTTATTTGTTTTAAATTCATTAGAAATGCATGNTATATATGTATGTATGTATGTATGTATGTATGTATGTATGTATGTATGTATGTATGTATGTATGTATGTATGTATGTATGTATATGTATGTATGTATGTATGTATGTTCCTCTGTGGCATGGACCGACCTGTTAGTAGCTGGGGACATTACAAATTGGTATTAGAGATAAGTGAAGTGTCCGAGTAGTGGTGTTTCCTGGCTTGTTGGTGGTTGGGGATGTTAAAAATTGGTATCAAAGATAAGTGAAGTGTCTGAGTAGTGGAGTTGCCCTACCTATTGGTGGTTGGGGTCGTTACAAATTGGTATCAGAGCCATGGTTTCGACACTGAGCCTGGATGGGCCATGTTAGTGGCTGACAAGACAAAGGTTTCAGATTGAATTATTGTCGAAAGGGACAAAATTCAAGGTTCAGAGCATCCTTGGGTGCAAGGAGTGCATCGACAGAGTCTTTGACTCAAAAAGATCGAGAGAAATACCTTGAGTTTTCTCGTGAAGGATGCGGAGATCTGTTGAAAGGAGTGCATAGATCCGAAAGTCGACTAAGTGTCGAAGCAACCCTCTAAGGAGAAACAAAGCTCAAGAGGAGGAGCAACAACAGTCATCAGATCTGTTGTTGGAAGGAGTCTATACCATTAGATTTGTGTCTAGGAAAGAAAAGGAGAGAGATGAGGAGGAAACAGATCCCAAGCTGTCAGATCTGAGCACAAGGGATTGACAATCATTTGATCCAGGTTGATTGGTGGCATAAGATCCAAAAATCTGGAGCGAGAGAAATTAAAAAGTTTTGTAATCGAGGAGAAAGTGAAATAGTCAAAGTAGATCCTGGTCATTGGTCACTAGAGGGGTACATTTCAATAGATCTGAGACTTCGGGGAAAGTCACTTTGGAGGATTTAAAGTGTTGAGTGTCACAAAATCCTGAAGTCCCGAAGGCCGAAGTAGATCACAACCATCCATTGCGAAGGACACACATTGGGAGATTATGAACTTCGGTCGAGAGCACTCCAAGAGGAACGAGTGTGCAGGATTCTAAAACTCCCAAAGCCCGAAGAGATGAAGTGGATAGTTGTCATCAGATCAAGGGGGATACACACTTCAAGATATCGTGTACTTTGGGTGGAAGTACTTCGGGAGGAGGCAAGTGTTGTGAATTTGAAACTCCCAAAGACCAAAGTGTCGAAGTCACTCATAGCCATTGATCAGGTAGGAGGAAACACTTCGATAGATCGTGAACTCCGGGGGAAAGCGCTCTAGGAAAAAGCGAGAGTAGAGGAGTTGAAACTCCTAAAGTCTGAAGCTCCGAAGCCCGAAGAGCCGAAGTGGTGAGTCATGATGATGTCACCTGGAGGTGACGTGGACCTCTCCTATACCTGCCACATGCCCCCACCCAAAATGTTACAACTGTACTATGTGGGCCCTGAGGTTGAATAACATAGTTAAAGATCAGCAGGCCCACACTAGCATTGATCACGATACATCCAGATCGATGGCCAGGAGGAATTGTGGGGACCAAAATTGCACAGGAATTAATTTCTTAGGGCGATCCCACAATCCAAACCACGGTTTTACCAGGGGCTTACGTGTCAGCGTCAAAATAATTGCGGGGAGAAAGGCAGGTTACTCCAAACCGCCATTGCATGCCCCCGCAATTTGAAAGGTGTTATGTAATTTGAAAGTACAGAAACCATGGGTCCCAGTGGAGGCATGGTGCCATTTTTGAAGTTCAGAGACTTGACACTCTGGAAGAACGTTTCATAAGGGAACGAAAGGAAGAACTTTCAAAATATTATAACGTCAAGGTGATGAGACGTAATGAAGTCACCAAAGGTGACATGGAAGTGTTCAAAGATTAACGGTTTAGGGTGTTGGGGGTGTGTGGATGTGAAATCCTCCGAAGTCCTGAAGCTTTGAATATCCGAAGTCCTGGAGATCAGATTCTTGAAGTTCCACAGTGGGTGTTAGCCATTGGATGCTAGGTATTCGTGGACTGTTGATCCACCCTACTTCGTGAGTTCATTAATTCATAACTCTGAGATATTTTTTGTGATGTTCTTTGAAAAATTCCAAAGCCAGAGGCCCGAAGTATCGAATAAGAACCTATCGATCTAGTGCTTGGCCACAGCCCATGGTCACATGGGTTGGGGCTAAGAGAAAGGGGCTAGTGCCCGAATTATTTTTTATTGCAGAACAAGGCATATCTCATAAAGAAAAGATCTATGGGGATTCTTGATTGCTTGAGAACTGCAGAATGAAATCTGGAAGTTTTCTTGAATCAGATTGGTTTATGAATACTATGGAATTTGTTAAGGACTGATGGCCTGAGAAATTTCGGTTGACTACACATTGTGTTTGCAGAATTAATGATTATTAGAATCGAAGTGAATTGTCGCTTAGTGTAGAGAAATGGAAGAGGCATGGAATGCTTCCAGTTCAGAGAGTGAAGCTAGAGGAATGGATTTCCATTTGGGAGTTGAAGGATCGAACTCCAATGGGGATGGATAAGATATAGATAAGGAAGGAAACATGATGAAAATCATTGAAAGATTACAGAAAGATGTCTAGACTCACCGAGCAGATAACAAAAAGCTCATGAAAGCCAGGGAACAACAAGGAGAATTCAAAATAAAGTTGATACAGAGCCTGGAAATGATAGAAAATAAATTGGATAAGGAGAGTGACTCCAGTAAATCAGGAATTCATGGGTATCCCGATGAAAAGAGGAAATCAAGGAGTGTTGGAAGACACCATCATCACTCCCAAGGTAACTCCAAGAGGAGGGCACATAGTAGTTCAATCCCATCTCCTATCACAAAGAATATGAGATATGGAGTGGATGGACTGAAGTGTGAAATGAACAAGATTAAACCTCCTACGTTTGATGGAGAGCACAAGGAGGAAGATGCTAAGACATGGCTTCTTGGCATGAGGAAATATTTCCAACTGCAGAATTATTCCTCTCATGAAAAAGTAAGAATTGCAATTTATCAACTGAAAGGAAAGACATCCATGTGGTGGGATCAACTTGTGCAGGTGCAACACATTAAAGAGAAAAATGTTACTTGGAAGGAATTCAAGAAGTATTTTTAAATAAATACTTGAATAAGAGATACTATGACAGAAAGATGAAAGAGATATTTTAAATCAAGCTGGGTAGCATGACCATTGATGAATATGAACGAAGGTTTTGGAATTGTTGAAGTATGTCCCTTTCATCAAAGATGAGACTATCAAAATTCAAAGGTATCGGAGTGGACTACCATCTCCCATCAGTGAAAATATCCAGTATGATGATCCTAAAACTATGGAAAAAACTATAAGGAGATAAAAATGCTTATATGAGAAGCAAAGAGAAAAGCCCACTTTCCGGAAGGCTTGGGAAGACAAGAAGAAATTCAAGATGGATCAGGGGAAGAAGGGAACTAAGCCATCCTTTTTCAGAAATATCCCTCAAGGACATCCATGTTTTAGAGAGCCCAGGAAGGATGAAATAGGTGTGAAAATGCCAAGACAACCACCTATGGAATGTTGGGGTTGTAAAGAAAATCATAGGTACAGAGATTCCCCCCACATAAATGACAAGGTGAGAGATGTCCACAATGTTCAATAGGCAGAAAAATTGGAGGACATGGGAAAAAGTGTACCAAGGATCTATGCAGCCCTGGATAACAAGCAAGTAGAATATTAGTCACATATGATTGAAGTGGAATGTATTATCAACAACCAAACCATTGCTATTTTAATTGATTCAGGAGATATTCATAGTTATATAGATACTAACATGGTGGAAATTTTGCATTTTCCAAGAGGAAAGCATATAAATCTTGGTTAGTGCAGTTGTCTATAGGAGACAAGAGAAAGTTTGTTGAGTTGGTTAAGTACTGTCCAGTGGACATGAATGGATTGAGCACAAGGGCTGAATTGAACATATTACCTTTAGGTTCCTACGAATTTCTATATGGGATGGATTGGTTGGACCACCACCATGCCATCTTAGACCTTCGTAACAAGGCATTCAATTTCCTAGATGAGGAAGGAAACCTAAGGAAAGTGCAGGGAATCCCAAGGGCAGTTACTGTCAGAGAAATCTCAGCAACGCAGCTGAAGAAATGTTACAGGAAGGGCTGCCAAATATTTGTAGCTCATATGGAAGAATCACCTAAGGATAAGGTGCCAAATATTGAAGACTTTGTAGTATTAAAATATTTTGAAGATATATTCTAGGAGGTACCCAGACTACCCCCGAAGAGAGATATTGATTTCTCTATAAATATGATGCCTTGACCAACTTCATTGTCAAAAACTCCTTACAAAATGAGTACACCAGAGATGAAAGAAATGTAATTGGAGCTTGAAGAACTTTTGAAGAAGGGGTATATATGCCCAAGTGTGTCACCTTAGGGTTCCCCGGTCCTGTTCATGAAGAAGAAATATGGGACAAGGATATTGTGCATCGATTTCAAACAATTGAACAAAGTGACTATTAAGAACAAGTACCCTTTGCCAAGGATCGATTATCTCTTTGATCAATTGAAGGATGCCAAGATATTTTCAAAAATGGATCTCAGGTCAGTGTACCACTAGGTAAGGATAAAGGATGAAGACATCAACAAGACCGCCTTCAAAACAAGGTATGGTCATTATGAATTCATATTGGTTCCATTTGGGTTATCAAATGCAACCGTTGTTTTCATGTGCCTAATGAATGGTGTATTTAGAGAGTATCTAGACAAGTTTGTCATAGTATTTTTGGATGACATCCTGGTGTATTCCAAGTCGGAGGAAGAGCATGAAAATCATCTAAGGATGGTGTTGCAAGTGCTAAGAGAGCACCAACTGTATGCCAAATTGAGCAAGTGCTCATTCTCTCAAAATAAGATCCATTATTTGGGACATATCATTTCAAAATATGGGATAATCGTGGATCCTGAGAAGATAGAAGCCATTAGAGAATGGTCAGTGCCGAAGAATGTGACAGAAGTAAGATCCTTTATGGGTCTAGATGGCTATTATGGAAGATTCATTGGAGGGTTATCAAGGATATCTCACCCCATCACTTCCTTGCAAAGGAAGGAGAAGAAATTTCAATGGACAAAATAATGTGAGAAAATCTTCTAGCAATTGAAGCAGTTGTTAACCAGTGCTCCAATCCTAAGGATTACAGATCCAAATAAATATTTTGTAGTGTGTACATATGCATGAAAAGAAGGACTAGGGGGAGATCTCATCCAAAATGGGTTTGTAATATCTTATGAGTCCAGAAAATTGAAAGAGCATGAAAGGCTCTATGAAACTCACGATTTGGAGTTGGCAGCCATAGTGCATGCTCTGAGGAAATGGAGACATTACCTCATGGGAAGTAGGTTTGAATTGAGGATAGACCATAACGGTCTAAAGTATTTTTTTGATCAGCCAACCTTGAATGCTAGGTAGAGTATATGGTTGGAATTCCTTTGTGAGTATGACTTTGATATCAAGCATAACAAAGGAAAGGAGAACAAAGTGGCTGATGCACTCAACAGAAGAGTGCATGAACTACATGCTACGACCATTAGCATGTATTAAAATGATATTAAAGGAATATATTTGGAAGCTGCAGATGCATATTTGAAATACATGGAATTGGTGACAAAGCTACAACAAGGTAAGATGCTACAAAAAGTAGAAGATTGTAAATTGGAAGCTAATGGAACACTCCTGTACAAAAATAGATTTTATGTACCTAATTTCCAGGAATTGAGAATTATGATCTTGAAAGAAATGCATAATGTGCCTTATGCTGGGCACCCTGGATATCAAAAACAATGGAATCAATCAAGAGACATTAAGATTTTCCAGGTATGAAGAAGTAAATTGTAGAATACATCACCAGATGTATGGAGTGCTAGAAGGTCAAAGCTGAACATAGGCACCCAACAGGGTTGCTACAACCATTACCCATTCCTAGGTGGAAGTGGGAAGTGGTGACAATGGATTTCATCACAGGATTACCCAAAAAAAATAAACAACATGATTCCATCATGGTGGTGGTGGATAAGCTTACGAAAGATGCCCATTTTATTCCATTGAAGAATACTCACAAGGAATCTAATGTTGTCGATATCTATATGAGGGAAGTAACATGATTACATGGTATTCCCAAGACAATTGTGTCTGACAGAGACTGGAAACTTACCTCAAAGTTTTGGAAGGGGTTATTCAAAGGGTTTAGAACAAATATGAGCTTCAACATTGCTTATAATCCCGAGTCTGATGGGCAAACAGAGAGGGTGAACCAAGTGATAGAAGATATGATAAGGATGTATGTGATGGAAAAACCATCTAAATGGGAAGACTACCTACACTTGGTATAATTTTCCTACAACAATGGGTATCAAGCATCACTGAAGATGAGCCCATTTGAAGAACTTTATGGAAGAAAGTGCAACACACCAATAAGCTGGGACAACCCAGCTGATAGATTAATGGTTGGGCTAGAGTTTCTCAAGGAAATGGAAGAGAAAATGCTGAAGATTAAGAAGAATTTAAAGGTTTCCCAAGACAGGCAGAAAAGTTATGCTGATAAGAACAGAACCCATAAGAAGTTTAAAGTGGGTGATCATGTTTTCTTGAAAGTGAAAGCCAACATAAGTTCCCTGAAGCTGGGAAACTGTTCCAAGTTGGCAGCCATATATTGTGGGCCATTTGAAATCCTAGAAAGGTTTGGACTAGTTGCATATATGCTTGCATTGCCTGCATCCATGACTGTACATAATGTGTTTCATGTTTCATTGATTAAGAAATATATACCTAATGCTAATCATGTTATTGATTGGAATGTGATTCAGGTGGAGAAAGAAGGCGCATTGCAAGTGCATCCGATGTGCATATTGGACCGAAAGAGAAAACAACTCCGGAATCGATCCATAGGGATTGTAAAGGTCTGGTGGACCTGGTACGGTCCCGAGGACATGACATGGGATCATGAGGATGCCATGCGGACTGCATACCTACATATTTTTGAATATTTTGAAAATATTGCTAATGCTTTGTAAATAAGTTGCATTGAGGACAATGCAAAAATAAGGGGAGGGGATTGTAATATCCCTAGGACGAGCACCACTTGTATCATGAATTGTAAACATTTTTTGTAGGCTAGTGAGCCAGACAATTATAAGTTGGTAGGCTTATGTGTTAGTAGGCCAGAGATCCTAGGTGTTAAAGGATAGGAACCTGTTTTGTACATATAAATATTCATATTATTAATATAAAAATATCACTGCGTGTAGACCGAACATGATAAAAGAGAATGGGGGACTATACTCCACTAGGATAGGTAAGGGAGAGGGGGTTGAGAGGTTGGAAGGAGGGGCTAAGCCTTAAGGGATTAAGTCCAAGAGAATAATAATTCAATATTATTCCAAAAGCTGTTTAAAAGGATATGTTTTTATCCTAAGTTCCAGGGGGGAGAACGAGGGACTTCCAAAGGGAAAGGAACATGCTTCATGAGATAAAAGTGTATGCTCAGGCACATGCAGACTTAAGGGGGAAATTATTGATGTTGGGGATGGATGAAGGAACTCACGAACTCACTCATGCAGGGAGGTTCATGCACAGATAGTTTGGGGCTCTCATTCTCTCATCATCTTCGCTATGCTAGACCAGTCTTCCCCATCTCTCCTCATGAGTTCAATCACACATTGAGAAATCATGCAGCCAACCATTTCCACCATTGTTGAACTCGTGTCCATTGTGCACGTATGTAATTTATTGAGTCGTCCCTTTCCTTACCGGACTTATCTATTGTGGTTTGAAGAGGCAGTTTGTAAAAATCATGGTTGAAGAGGCAGGTTGACAGGTTTGTGAGCAACTCTCTCCATGTGAGAGAGTGTGCTGAGGAATTGAGTTCTCCTGGAGGGAGTCCCATAGTTGCTATAGAGCTCTGATAATTTTGGTCCGGCCTGTTGCTGAAGCCCAAGGTAAGTGAGGTGGAGCAATCAATGGACTGTGTGATAGTGAAGGTGTATACTCTTGGGGTGGGTCAGGCATGTGGGGAATGAGAGTCTGTGAGCAATGGGTGTAAGTGGCTCATGGAAGATAATCCTTCCTCCTAAACTGTGTGAATTTCCTATTGATCTTGTCTATCCTAAGAATCCATTGCCTGGTGGAGATTAGTCCCATCTCCGGGGTGACCCACTGCTGAGAGTGATGCGAAACATGGTCTAAGGCTGGGAGGTTCATGGAAGGTCTACACACAGTTGGTGGTTTTTCTCAGTTAAAAGATAAGTATCATTTCCGTGCTTAATTATGTATGTCATGCATGTCTGTGATTCTTGAAATGTTATCATGTGTTCTGTTGCATGTTGGACTTACTGTCAATTCCATTTGAGTCTATATGGTAGAAATAATTCTGTGTTATTTGTTTTAAATTCATTAGAAATGCATGTTATATATATATATATATATATATATATATATATATATATATATATATATATATATATATATATATATATATATGTTTCTCGTATAGAGATTTCACACCTTCCTGACACCCCAATAGTGCAGCCTTCTACCCCCTGTGAGTCGGAATGCCAACAATGCAGTGCTTACACACATAGAACCATGGCATGGCCCGTCCTGTTGGTGGCTGGGGACGTTACAAATTGGTATCAGAGATAAGTGAAGTGTCTGAGTAGTGGCATTGCCTGACTTGTTGGTGGTTTGGGATGTTAGACATTGGTATCAGAGCTAAGTGAAGTGTCTGATTAGTGGTGTTTCTTGACTTGTTGGTGGCTGGGGATGTTACACATGTACCTGCTTCTTGATATCTGTAATCTCCACAACTGACATCCTGTACATACCCACATTAGGAAGAGGAGAATCC
>WSFP011385988.1:0-28809 GCA_009831015.1 Picea engelmannii | reverse complement strand
ATGGAAGCTGCTGCTGCTGACAGGACAAGTATGGTGAAGAAGAAGAAGAATGGGCCCTCCAGGGCCATGCTTAGGTCAATCCTGCTCTTGGTACTTCATGTCTAGGACCTGTGGGCCTCGAGACATGATCTTCTAGTTATCGCTAGATATCGGGGATAACACTAACACATGGCATGCTGATGTCATCATGACACATGTCACCCTATGCGCTTTCCACGTAGGTTGTACAAATGATGACGTCATCCGTACTGATGTTGACTCATCCCTATTGACTGGGTTAGGTTGGCCAAAACTTTGACCGCTTATATCTTTTGATTCTTAACTCCGTTTGATGAGCCACTTGCACCGTTAGAAAGCTTGCGAAGCGCTCTTCGTGATCATGCCATTTTCATTGAGTTTTGGGAACTTTGAATTGTTTTCCTTTTTCTATCTACTGAAGCCATTCTGAGTGTTTTGAGTTGTTCTTAGCCTTCTCTGGATTCTTTTTGGATCACGACTTCCCATCGAGAGATTTTTGGACCACCAAAATCTTTCATTAATCAACTAGTAAGTCAGGGAAGAGTCCCCTCACTTTGTCCTTCTCAATCCACTTTTCCTTGCTTGGATGTGTGTCCTTTAAGCCTACTCAAAGATAATCAACATCACCCCTACATGAAGTCCTCATCCTTTTGTCCAAGATGATATCTTCCTATAACTCATCCAAGTACTTAGGTGAAAACTCATCAACTAAAGGTATTGAAACTTCCTTATCCTGATCCATGATCATGGGAGGCTCAAAAAGTTTCAAGTTCTCTACATTCACAATGGAGTAAATCTGCATATAAGGTGGAAGATCTAAATGAGAATCATTATTGCCTATTTTATCCGAAATAGTGAAGGGTCCATATCATATGGGCTTGAGTTTCTTGCCTTCAACCTTCAATCATTCCTTGTTGATGTGGAGCCATGCCCGATCTCCAACCTGGAACTGATGATCAACCCTGTGCTTGTCATGCCGAGCTTTATACTGTGCTTGAATCTTTTCCAGCTATTCCCTGACTTCCTGGTGTATCTACTAAATCCGTTGGATGAACTTCCGGGCTCTGTCCTCTATTCATTCTTCATTCACATCAACATATTTCCCTACATCAAGTCCAAAGGAACCTTTGGTAGGTACCTGAAAAATCTCTCAAAAGGTGAGGTTTGAGTGGATGAATGTAAATCTTGATTATAAGCATGTTGTACATAGGGTATCTAATCATCCCATAAATTAGGATGCTTGTTGTAGTAGCCTCGAAGAAAAAGTGCCACTGTTCTGTTTACCACCTATGTTTGTTCGTCAGTTTGTGGATGGATAGCAGTGCTCCTCTTCAATTTGGTGTCCATAATTCTCCTCAAGCTAGTCCAAAAATCCCCAAGGAATCGAATATCTCGATCCAAATCAATGGACGCCGGTAACCCAAAGTGAACCCAAACATGTTGAAAGAAGAGATTAGTAGTCTTGGGTGCAGTCCAGTATTGGAGGAGATTCATTCCCAATACTGGACTGCACCCAAGAAGATTCGGACCTCGGTTACACTTTTTGGCTCAAGCCAATTTACAATTACATCAATTTTGGAAGGATCAATCTTCAATTGTCCTCTTCCCACAATGTGACCTAAGTATACAAGTGAAATATTACCAAATTCACATTTTGACATTTTCACATACAACTTTTCCTTTTGCAAAGTATCCAATACCTATTTTACATGCCTTACATGTTCATCCCAAGTCCTGCTAAAAACAAGAATGTCATCTAAATATACAATCGCAAACTCATCCATGAAAGGAATGAATACATCATTCATCACACACATCAAAGTTGTAGGAGCATTACAAAGCCCAAACAACATAACTAACCACTCAAAAAATCCTTGTTTGGTTTTAAAGACAGCCTTCCATGCATCCTGTTCTACAAACCTGATTTGATGATAACCACTATGTAAATCCAACTTAGTGAAATAAAAAGTATTTTTCAATTGATCAAGTAAATCATCTATGTGAGGAAGAGGGTATCAATTTTTCACCGTGATTTTATTTAAATCCTGGTAATTGACACATATTCGCCATGTGCCATCTTTCTTTGGCACCATCAGGATCGAAGAACCACAAGGAGATGAACTGGGCCTGATGACCCCTTGATCTAATAAGACCTATACCTACTTCTTGATCTATGTCATCTCCACAACTGACATCCTATACATGCCCACATTAGGAAGAGGATAATCCTACTGAAGATGTATCTCATGTTGGATTTCCCTCTTAGGAGGTAATCCATCTAGTTCCTGAAAAATATCATCATACTTAGAAACAATATCAACCAATTCCTTTTTATGTGATGGATCACATCCTTGGAAAGCATCGAATTTCCTGACATCTTTCTCTTTGACGACCATGAGTAATATCTCTTATTAGTGGTTACGACTCTTTTCATTTTCCCTACTTTTACACATCAAAATTACTCACTTCAATAGTGTCGCAAGTGTCATCATTAAAAGTGTTGTAAGTGTCACCTCTTGTCCACAAGTGTCACATCTTGACCAAAAGTGTCGCAAGTGTCACAAAAATCACACTGCCATCTTGCCTATGTCGTGCCTCTAATGACATCATGGGGACACTTAAAACACCTCAAAGACTAGTTTTGAAGAAGAGAAATTAGTTGACAAGGAGTACAAACCTTTTCCCACTGAAAAAACCATTCAAATATCAAATTTGAAGGGAAACACTCCCCTATACACTGTCAGGGAGTGTTAACACTCCTTGGGATTCTTTGGGGGAGTGATAAAATGCTTTGTGCCCCACTTTGGGGGAGCGCTACCCCTTTCTGAGCGAATTTTGGTTTGTTGAGACAAATTAGGGAAGAATCCCCTCAATTTCCTAAGGTGGTTGGATTCAAATAGAAGGTCAAGGCATGATCTTAGGGAATATCCTCAACTGAAGGAGAAGAATCCTCAACTTATCCCAAAGATATCTCAAGTGGTTGGGCCTCTCCAAGGTTATATAAGGAGGCCTTCTCATGGTGAAAGGTACACAAAAGATTGGAGATATGAAACTTATGATCTCATAAGTGAGATGCCATTGAAGCATAATGAGTGTAAATTACTTGAGCAAAGGGGTTAGACAAGGAGAGCTGTAAGAAGTTGTTCCACCTTCATTAGAGGATTGTAAGTACTCTTCGTTTGCTCTCATTAATACATATACATGCTTGGCCTGTTTATTTCAAATTTATGTTTGTTTCACATGAACTCGTATTCAGTAGATAGATCTATATTTGAGATAATCTCAGTAGAATAGGAAGCCCGTTGTATATTTGTTTGTTCTACAAGACCTATCGAGGAGCTCAAGATTGGAGCTCAGCTTGGACTTTGCGAGGAAAAACTTCATTAACAAGGTACACATATTTCTTCTTCATCTTTGTATATTATCTTAATTAGATCTAAAAAGGATGTCATTGTCCATGTTAAGCAATTTTATGTCTTGGACTTAGGAGTCTAGAGACCAAGAGGGAATCCATTTGTCTGTAGGAGGATTCACCTATAACAAAAATTGGCGACTCCATTGGGGAGGATCTATGATTTTTGTTTCCTTTCTTAGATATTGTTTTGGACCTTTTCCCACTCATTTGATATTCTCCATACTATCTCTTTGATTCTTAGATTTGATTGATTGGTTCTTGATTTCATCATATGAAATTTGATTGACTGAGCTTGCTTACTTTTTTGAGTTTCTGGGAATTTTTTTGAACTTCTTAAGCCTAGTGCTCCCCTACCCTTTCTATCAGGGCGTTAACACTCCCTGGTGGTCTTACACAGAATGTTGGAACGCTCGGGTGCCCTTTACACCAGAGCGCTACCCCATTTCTGTGAGAAATCCTCTAGGTTTTCATTCCTTGGGTTCAGTTTTGCCTTTTTGAACTTGCTCAGAGTCTCATACTCTTAGTTCATATTGGTCTTGGCCTTCAACACCATGTTTTCTAAGAATTGATCCTCTTTTGTATGGAAATTTGACATTTTCTTTCCTTTCCTTGAAGTCACTCTTTGTCTTTGCTGATCTAGAGTTAAGTTGTTGTTTTCTTCTCATTATCTGACTGAGTGGAAGATTTTGTGAGGAAATCCAAAGGTCCATGAACCTTTCCATTTGATATTTGAGGTCAGTTTTCCAACATTTCTCTTTTGTTTGATGTTTTTGGTTCTTGTTTTCAAATTTGGTTATCTTTGTCCTTCTTGTTATTCACAACGAGAGTGTATTTTTGTCTATGTGAGGTTTTCTTCTGATTGTTTAATCATGAAGTCTGATTGACATTAGAAGTCTTACATCTGATTATCATTCACATATAAGCAAAAGGACATATTTTAGTGATTGGTTTGGATATTAGAAGTCATTTCTAAAATTATTTAGCATTACATTGGATTTGATTGAGAAACAATTGTATGAGGATGTTGCATCTTAGTGTTTGATAATGAAAATAACTTTGTCTCTTTCCCTTAAATAGGCATTCATCAAAAGACAATACTGCTTATCATTTTCTTGTGCATTTTTTTTGGAATTGAGTCACAATACCATCAATTTCACTTTCATACACCCTTGAGTAAAGAACAACTGTAAAATTATCACTAATTAAAATTTATCTAGAACATTTTTGTTTTTAGAATCTTCCACCAACATTAGACTAGGACTAGTACTTTGGATTAGGTCGTGAGTACAACTCTCCAAAAATAAAAAATAAAAACATTAGAATCTTGGGATAGGGAGAGAAAATCCAATTGTCGTATAGGCTTTCTGGGATCCCCCTCTCACACAAGGGTTACGCACGAGGTCACATTCGGGAGAATTACGGAGATTGTCCCTCCATGGTTCAACTGTTTGTAGTGGTCGGATCGTATGTTGGGGGTCACTTGAGGGTATATCCACAATTATGTGTGGAAGCCTCTCGAGTTGATTTTGGACTTGTTATCCTGCCCATACGTTCAGACTGGACTATCGATTGTATCTTCCCAGGGGTTGAATGTTAATTGGTGTCCTTAGTAGCCACAATATTTAGGTACTTGCACAAGGTGACGATGAAGAGAAGTCTTCACTGTACCTAGAACAGACGGTGGTCAAACTCATTCGGGCTCCTTGGAGGCTAAATCCACAATTACTGCGTGGAAGCTTGCACCAAGGTGTAAGTCCATTAAGAAGGTGACCATCATAACTATTCCACCATATCCTAGCCCCTTCTTGACTTGATCATGCGACGTTGGATTTCATCACCAACTAGTACAATCATCGAGAGAAGGTTTTGTTTTCTTGGTTTTGATTCCTAGATTTTATTAGCATATGTTGTTTCTCTTCATTAGTTGGTCCTAGATTTTTAGCGTGTTCTCTTATTCTCCAAAATTGAGCCTGCAGATGATAAACGTCTTTGTCGATCGCGTAGGATGCAAGGGATGCCCCTAGAAGGCTACCAACCCTTACCTCCTAACCCTCCAGAAGACAACTATCGTGGAGAGGTAGAAAATCAATCTGACGTTGGGAGTGTTGTTTCTCCTCCGTTATACAATCCATAAGGTGCTTTGGTTATGGTTGCGAATCCCACTCCTCGCACTACATTTGTGTCGGCAACCCCTCTCGAACCACTTTTGCTTCATTTAGACTCCCTTGGGAACGTCATAGATGAAGAGGTCCCAAAGTTACCTGAGAGATAATTTATCGAAACATATATGGGATCAACATAACCATTCTTTGGTGATGAGTATAGGGCTCCTATTCATCCTACCACTATAGTAGATACAAATTCAACACCATCTCATTATATATGGAGGACTTCATCAGGAGGTGACCTCTATGAGCATTTTGAATCCATTCGACAACCCTTTAACCCTCATGATCCTCTTGTTGAAACGGGGCCATCCAGTCAAACTATGAATCACCCCATCGATCAAGTCATTAAACCTATTTTTATGTCAGTACAAGTCCATCCTAATGTTGGAACCATCACCTCTACTCATTCCCAAGGCACTTCGATCCCTACCCGCACTTTTACAAACTTTCACTCTTCAGCTCCACATGTTTCGCACGATCTTGCCGGGACATCTTTGCACTAGAGAATGCAGACCTTTTCCATCCAAATACAACCGAATAGAGGGAAACCACCATCTAGTGGACCTATCCCTCCTGGAAGACCACCATCCTATGGTGGGCCTACCCCTCCCGGGAGACAAACCCCTTTTCATGTTCCTCTTGGAGGGAAACCTCCCTTTGCCAGTCATACCCTGATCGTTAATCCGCCACTGGAAGGGGGGAAACCTTAGTTTTCTAGAAACCCTTCACAATCTCGGGGAGTATCTTCAGGAGGCACATTTACCCAACCCCATGTTGGGGGGCACTCATATCATAACCCACAAGGAGGAGTGTCAAATCTTGTTCCTTCCAGACCATCTTATGGACAACCTTATCTGGGCGTCCCAAACACCACCTGGAGTCCTCAAGGAAAACAACCTTATCCTTCCCAAGGGTCTAATGTTTATCCTCCCCATGGGCTTAATGTGTATCCACCTCCAGGATGTACTTCTTACCCTCCTCAAGGGAAAAATGTTTATCCTCCTTATGGGCAAGCAAATCACTCGACTTATAATGCTCAGAACCCACTAGGTTATGCAAATGTTTCTCAGCCATCATCGAATCCTGCTTATCCTGGCCAACAACAACTGTATGTAGGAGGACCTACTAGTTACAATTATCCACCTAACCCAGTTTATGGTCCTACTGGTATTCCTATGCCACACTAGTATCATCCACAACTTAACTGACAACTACCTTTCCTTACAACTCTGGATCTCCCAGACTTGTCTCAGTTAACCAATGATCCTATTTTTCATTCACCGGTTTGGCCAGTTATTCCAGCTAAACTTCCTTCTGATATTCTGAAATTTGACAGAAAACCTAGAGAATATCCAAATAACCATGTGATGACTTTCCATTTGTGGTGTTCGTCGAACTCCCTCATAGATGATTCTATACGTTTGTGTCTTTTCCAGCGAATACTTACGAGCTTTGCAACAATGTGGTATATTGAACTACCACGTGTTTCTTTTCATGATTTCAACTCCCTTTCCATGTCTTTCCTCTCACACTTTCAACTACCTATTTTCTATGAGACAGGTACTGAACTCTTGACCTCCCTTCCTCAAACTGACTCTGTGCATATCTCTAACCATATTCATGAGTGGAGACGACGACGAAGGATGATCAAAGCAATCATTCTTGACCAATTATTGGTAGAGTGGTTTACTAAATCACTTTTACCCCTGATCGCTCGTGATGTCACTATGGGTGGCGTAGTCACCAAGGAAGAAACCATTGCTTAGGCTTAATACTTAGATTTGGTTTATTCACAATTTGGTACTTTGTATGAGTTTCTTCTGAATGCTGCTCGAGCTAATGATGACCCATCAAAGCCGTCATCCTCATCTCATGCGGATGGTGTTATTGGTTTTGTCAAAACTCAATCTACTTCCCAGTCGACTGCACTCTCCTCTACCTCCCCCAAAATTAGATCTATGAGGTGAATGCAGTTCAATCTACCCCTTCACAACAATCCATAGGTAAAAAGAAAGAAAAAAATAAACCAAAAATACTAATAACAATGAACAACCGAAAAGTCAAGTTCAAACACCTGCTATCGAAAAGAAACCACAATGAAAACTGAAATTATCGTGTATCATTTGTGGTGACGATCACTACAATCGAGACTATCCACATTGCGATGAAGTGGCCAAAATTTTCCAGGGAAATTCACAACTCGCTATTCTTACTCAGCCTTTTCCACAACAACAATCCATGGTTGCCCAAACTCCCTCTCCTGGGGGCAGTTCTAGCCATCCTCATGATGATGCCTTGACAAGTGCTCATATTTATATGTTTAATGGGATTAATTTGACCACTCTCTCTAAGACATATGACACACCGGTTAAACCTGACAAAGGATAAGTCACTAACGGTATTGATACTTTACCGGATCCATCACCGTCCTCCGTTAGTCCTCCATCAGTTAATCCTCTGTATGGACCACTTCAGATTGAGAAACCTATGTTTGACTCTAAATTATGCCCTCCTAAGAGTACTATCCACAAATCTACCTTTAATCCTAGTTCACGTGCCACCCAGAACTACAAAATTTTTGAAGATTTGGCTCAAGCAACATGTGCTATGTCTGCGTTAGAATTTCTACAACACTTCCCCAGTCAACGTAGAATGCTCTTGGATGCTATTGGCACTATTGATCTTGATTCATCCAACAATATCATTTTTAACTTGGACAATTATACATCTCGACTCTCCCACCAAATTTCTTTCCAAATTGATGTTGTTGTTCACAATCAACAAATTCACCGAACCATCTTGGATGAGGGAGCTTCTACTTGTGTCGTGTCTTTAGCATGTTGGAAAGGCTTAAAATCACCTGCACTTAACAAATCCCCAATGATGTTACACGCATTCTATGGGCGAGGTTTTCATCCCTATGGGATTTTACAGTCCCTATCTGTCCAGTTGGGCGGTAAAACCGTCACTATTGATGTCGAGGTGGTTGATTCTCCCCTCGATTACAAACTGTTACTTGGAAGACGTTGGTTTTATGCTATGAATTCCGTTTCTTCATCGATATTTCTATGTTTACAATTTCCTCATCAGGGAAAATTTTTCACTATCGATCAGTTATATTTATGTACACCCGATGCTTGTGTTCCCGCTACCAACAACATTCCTTTCATGGGGGACCACAAGATCATGTATGAAAGCATTGGTGTTGGATTGCTAAAAGATTCTAGCCTTATGGGTACCTTCCCTACACCACTTCCAATGACTACACATCATATTTCCACCATCGATATGATTTCAACCACGACTTATCAATCTTTGGAATCATCTGACCCTTGGATTGTACTTAGTCCCTTGGAATTCGATCCACTAGGTGACACTATGCCACTTAGTCCAGCCAAAACATCATATGTTGCTATCCAATCTGCTTCTCCCTCTTCGGATGACCAACATCTATTGGCACCCGACAGTTACTCAATGCCATCACGGTTAAATTCCTTGTCATCTTCATTCGACTACATTTCCCCAAATTTTCCTTCTGATGAATCTATTATGGAAATTCTTAGCATCGAAAAAATACCTTGGTATGATAACCATCATCGATCATCTTTTATTCTCCCATTTGAAGAAATCTAGGAAGATATACACTTTATCTTCCCTCCCAATGTTGTCAATTTTTCGCCATCTCCCATGACTTCGACTTCCGATGACTTAGATCCGGTAGTTGACATGGTAATCTCTTCGATAGGGATACTGGAGTCTGATCTCTTTACCCTTATTGAGGGCATAGACATGTATCCCTTCCAACGTGTTTTTCTTCCATCAAAGGAAACTCTCCTGGAAGCCATGTTTGACATTAATCCCTTGACATGTATTCCTTCCAATGCATTATCCTCTTGGAAGTCATGTTCAAGAAGTCACAAGAACAATTTCTCTTCTCTGTGGCAAGCTCGTTAAAACATGAAACAAAGGCCATGAGAACAATTACTCTTCTCTGTGGAAAGCTCGTTAAAAAATGAAACAGAGGTCACGAGCACAATTTCACTTCTCTGTAGAAAGCTTATTAAAAAATGAAACAAAATCTTTGAGCATAGTTTTCCTCTCTGTAGAAAGCTCGTTAAAAAATGAAACAAAAATCTAGGGATTGAACCCAAAGCCTTGAGTATAGTTCTTTTCTTATGTCAAGCTCATTAAAAAATGAAACAATCATCTCTCTTGTTGAGTCGAGTCTTTCATTAGGTCTCGTATTTGAACCTTCATTTCATCCACCCTTATCCTTTTTCTCCATCTAGTAGATAAATTGGTGACAACCTCAAAGTCGGTGAATGAATTGAAGTTTGAGGGGCATGTATCCAATCTTTGATGATCATTCTGGAGTTAAGCCACTAGATTTCATGCTGGGTGCATACTGAGCTTAGTCTTTGATCTTTCTCATTCTCATAAATACATGAGAATGCAACTGAGAAACCTTTTATCTCTTTTTTAGGCTCACATGGATATACGAAAAAGGAACCCCTTGGATTCTTCTTTAAACTCTTTTTAGACTCTCTAAACGTGAAAAGATTTTTGAGTGATCTTGCTTCCTTTCCCACTCATTAAAAGGTTTGAAAGGGCGTCTTTTGAGTGATAATTTATCTCTTTTTTGGCCTCACAAGACTAACATTACGAAAAAGGAAAACATTGGAGTCATCTTTAAGTTGTTTTCATACTCTCTAAATATGAAAAACCATTGATTTTACCTTCTCTGGACTCGTTAAACAATCATACATTGAAGGGCCCATACGGGACCGAACCCTTACTTCTTCCAGTTCACTAAACAAAGGAAGAGGGACTTACCGAAGGTGAGTCATATCAAGCATGTGTTACCCTCCTCGATCTCATTAAATTAAAAAGAGGTACTCGTCTATTTGGATGGGAGAAAAAATTGAAAGAAACAAGCCAAGCAGTTTTTGAGAACACTACCAGTAACTCTTAAGGCCGCCCTTGAACATGACACTTTGTATGTGCATACATTTTAATCCACTGAACCTATGCACTGAGCCAATCCTCTGAGTTTCTTTTACTCCTTTGGGTCACCTGAGGAAAGTCACCGTATCCACTGAATTATCGTGTTTTGGTCCATGTCATGTTTCTAATGTTGTGCCTCAATGTTCAAGGGAAGTGTCTGCCTCAAGAGTCAACCATCATAAATATTCTTGTTTCAATACCTGTGCCATTCCATGTTCATTTGATCTACCAATTTACATATCTGTGTTAGTTTTGTGTCATTGATGGGGGATACATCAAGGCCCTCCTTCGACGAGTCTATTCCTGTTGACTTCAACACATTATCTGGGAACTATATTTAGAAACCAGTTAGTACCTTGGGACCTGCATTCCTCAATGGCATGCCTCCTTGTGTCCGACAATGGGTTTACATCATTGACCCCTGATCAGGTTATTCCACGAATGTTTGAATTCAACTCATTTATTCACATTCGTTGGAATGTACTAGAGTACCTTGGGAATCATTGACATCAATGGTGATTTCCCTCGCGCTTGTGAACGGTTTACATCATTGACTGGTAATCAAGTGGTTTCTACCATGTTGAACATCAGGACATCTATTCACATGGTTAGATTCATACTATATTAGGATTGGTAAGAAGACTTTGGGTCGAGTCATCACTCTTATATGTACTTTGCCCATGTTGCAAAGGAGTTTTCTTTTGAAATATGACACATATACTGTTACATAGATCCACTTTGTATTGGTTGTGGCTATGTCTTGTCATCTCGTAGATTCATTGTGTATTCTTTGTGGCTATGATCAGTTTATGTCATAGGAGTATAGATCCACATTGTATCTTCAGTGTCTATACCTTTTTGTCAATATAATTATGTATCTGTAGTGTATTTTATGGCGGCCATACCTAAAAAGTCTTTATCACTCAAGCATAGGTATGCTTTCCTTGGGTTTGAAACATGTCAAACTATTTGTTTGATGGTTGTGTGTATCTTTTTCCAGCCTCTCTGCATCCATACCCTTGCTCAAAAAAGTCTACAAAGTACTTCAGTCATCATCGCCTTCTAACTTCTCACTTTGGGAGGAAATCTATTACACATCAAAATTACTCACTTCAATAGTGTCGCAAGTGTCGTCATTACAAGTGTTGTAAGTGTCGCCTCTTGTCCAAAAGTGTCACATCTTGACCACAAGTTTCACAACTGTCACAAACATCACACTGCCATCTTTCCTATTTCATGCCTCTAACGACATCACAGGGACACTTAAAACACCTCAAAGATTAGCTTTGAAGAAGAGAAATCAGTTGACAAGGAGTACAAACCTTTTGCCACTGAAAAAACCACTCAAATATCAAATTTGGAGGGCAACGCTACCCTATGCACTGTCAAGGATTGTTAACTTTCCCTGGGCTTCTTTGGGGGAGTGCTAAAATACTTTGTGCCCCACTTTGGGGGAGCGCTACCCCTTTCTGAGTGAATTTTGGTTTGTTGAGACAAATCAAGGAAGAATTCCCTTGATTTTTGAAGGTGGTTGGATTTGAATAGAAGGTCAAGGCATGATCTTAGGGAATATCCTCAATTGAAGGAGAAGAATCCTCAACTTATGCAAAATATCTCTCAAGTGGTTGGACCTATCCAAGGCTATATAAGGAGGCCTTCTCATGGTGAAAGGTAAAGAAAATATTGGAGATATGAAACTTATGATCTCATAAGTGAGATGCCATTGAATCATAATCAATGTAGATTAACTGAGAAAAGGGGTTGGACAAGGAGAGATGGAAGAAGATGCCACACCTTCATCAGAGGATTGTAAGTACTCTTCATTTGTTCTCATTAATACATATACATGCTTGTCCTATTTCTTTCAAGTTTATGTTTGTTTCACATGAACCTTTCTTCAATAGATAGATCTGTATTTGAGCTAATATTAGTAGAATAGGAAGCCCTTTATATCTTTGTTTATTCTACAAGACCTATTGAGGAGATCAGGATTGGAGCTCATCTTGGACTTTGCGAGGACAAACGTCGTTAACAAGGTACACATATTTCTTCTTCCTCTTCATATATTAGCTTAATTATATCTAAAAATGATTTCAGTTTCCACGTTAAGCACTTTTCTATCTTAGCCTTAGGAGTCTAGAGACCAAGAGTGAATCCACTTGTTCATAGGAGGATTCACCTGTAACACCTGCACTAACAAGTGTTGTATTTACCCTCATGCTGTGAGCTCTAACAATATATTCCACTCCCCCTTTAGTAAGGTGGTATTTTTTCTCATGACAAAAGAATACTTCTTTTCTATCAGAAAGATAAGGACTCCCCAACACTATGCCACATATATCAAGTGCTACAACATCCAAGTACACTTCATCAATCAACTTTGAAGCAATAGCAAATTTGATCCTACATTGTTTGGTGAAATTTAGTTTTTCTTTGTCCCATACCCAATCCAGAGGGTAAGGATTTGGATGGGGTTTCGTTACAAGACCCATCTTCTTGAAAAGTGCTTCAGATATCAAGTTTACTTGGGAACCCAGATCAAATAATGTATATATCTTAGTATGTTTAGATACAAATCGTATATGAAATAACTCATTCCTCTTTCATTCATCAATATGAGATTCATCATTGGAACTTGAACTAGCATGCAGAGAATATTTACCTTGTACTCCAATCGTTGTGATATTTCCTTCATCTCTTGATTCAGAACCAATATCTTGTTGTACTATAGAAATGGTCTTCGTCTTCCCCTTTCTACCAAACTGTTTCAGTTTCTTTTCTAGATGTAGTTTCCAACAATGTTCTTCATCGTGACCGATCTTCTTGGAATGAGTGCAAGACGGTTTTCCTCCTTCTCTCATTACTGTAGTGGTCTTCTTGTCCTTCCTTTTAAACTTATTTAAAGTCTTGTGTGTTAAATTGGAAGGCTTCTTCATGGGATCTTCTTGAACATGTTCCCCCCTGTTCTCAAGGTGAGTGGCTTGCACACAAACTTCGTCAAGACTAGTGGGGTTAAACAAGAGAAAAGTATGACGAATATAACTGTGAAGTGCGCCAATATACTTCATTAAAGTTTCATAAGACTCCAAAGGAATATTCAATTCTAGAGATTTCTTCCTAAATTCTTATGTGAAACATTGTACAGTTTGACCTTTACTCTACCTCAAAATTTGCCATTCCATCATTTCTTTAAGTAAATACCCTAATGGATAGAACTTCTTCCTTATCTCTATTTTAGATTCCGACCATGAGGAAGGAAGATTACTACACTTACTTATGTCCTGTATCTTTCTCTCCCACCATATGAGAGAGGTGCTTTCCAGCCAAAGATAATCCAATTTCCCTTTAACTTCCTCTTCGTGAATATGTTGAACATGACAATATACTTCAACCTGTCGGATCCAATTATCTAGTTTTTCAGGATTAGCATCTCCATTAAACACAGGTAAAGAAAACTTTACATCAATCTTTAATAATGGTTTCTTAAAAGAGGCTTTATGGTTATAATGTTGAGAGTCATGAGAATGCTCAGAGGAAGAAGAACTAGAAATTGAAGACGAAGATGGAGGTTCAGGAGGATCTCCTCCAACCCCTTGATTTATAGAAGCATCATCACCTGGTGGTGCTTTTTTTTCTTCCCTTTCTTCTTCATCCTCTTCTCATAATCTCCAAACATTCATTCAACCATTTATGACATGCGATAAAATACCATGTGAAAGTTTTTCTCCTGTTCATCATGCTTGTCCTCTTTTTCCATCTTCTTCCTTTGGGATGCACGACCAAATTTGGGATTGAAAGTATTAAGAGTTCCTTCACCCTACTTATGCTTTGCCCTAGTAAGAATTCATACTCAACAATATAAGTCAAATATGACTACTCTAATACCAACATGATCCAAGATCTTTTCTTCAGGTAACTTATTAAAGAATCGTATTAAATGAGAATAAACAAAAGTACGCCATAAAGAAGGAAAAACTCAAAAGGAAAGAGACATAATCATGCAATATGAACACAAATAACTTGATAACAGAGTTCATCCTTGGTGGACTACGTCTTCGGGTCTTGCTCTCAAGTGGATAGGTATTTTTATTAACTCCACAAAAGAATGGGGAAAAATACATAAGTATACCTCATTCTTGAGTTAAGATACATAAACTTTGCTTAGATCAGAAAACTAACACCACCACTATGTTCGTGGTGTCGTTTTACCTAAAAATGCCTGTCTCTATGCCTCAATCCGAGTTGGGAACTTTTTTTCCCAAGAGGCACCTCTGCCTCAATTTTCATTCCATTGCTCCTATAATAAATGATGGAGAAATCTCGAAAATCATGCCCCACTTCGTACAAATCCATACAGGTGCACTCGAAATCCTCTCTCGTGCTCTGTCTTGTCTCAAACTTTGGCGAACACCCCCTTATATAAAAAAAACTTGGTAGTTGTGTAATAAAAGAGGCACTTGGCATGCTAGTAGGTGGAGCTCTATTTAGAATGTAGGTTAGTGGAGGTCCCAGGATCGAATCCCATGGACTCCGCTCCATTTGGCAGACTGTTCAACATTTTTTTCTAAATATGGTAGACGTTTTTGGCACGCTTCGCTAAATGTCGTGGGGAAGTTAGTGGTGGTCCTGACGATGGTTAAATTTGGTGGATATGCTGTATATAGTGGAACTGCTGCCAATTTTGGTGGAGTTCTATTATATATATTTTTAATTATTCGGTCACGGGGCCTCCTTGCGCATTTCATGGGTGCCATGTGGCACCTTCCTATTGGGCCATGTGGCATCTGTTGATTTTCCCATATGTATGTTGACATCACCTTGGGACATATGGTGCCTTATGGGTGGTGCCATGTGGCACCCCCTGGGGTGCCACATGGCATTTTTTTATTTGTCCACATGGTTCCCTAAAAAGTCCAAATTTGAGTGACACATGGCAGCCTCAGGTACTTCCACATGGCATGCTAACATCATCATGACACGTGTCACCCTCTATGCTTGCCACATAGGCTATATAGACACTAATGTCATGCATACTGATGATGACATCAGCAGTACAGATGCTGACTCATCCCTACTGATTGGGCTAGGTTGACCAAAACTTTGACCGCTTATATATTTTGATCCGTAACTCTGTTTGACGATCCATTTGCATCGTTAGAAATCTTGTGATGTGCTCTTCGAGATCATTCCATTTTCATTATGTTTTGGGAAATTTGTATTTTTTCCCTTTCTCTATCCACTGAAGCCATTATGAGCATTCTAAATTGTTCTTAGCCTTCTCTGGATCCTTTTTGGATCATGCCTTCCCACTAAGAGATTTTTGGACCACCAAAATATTTCATTAATCAACTGGTAAGTGAGGGAAGAGTCCCATCACTTTGTCCTTCTCAATCCACTTTGCCTTTCTTGGATGTATGCCCTTTAAGCCTACTCAAAGATAATCAACATCACCCCTGTATGAAGTCCTCGTCCTTCTGTCCAGGATGATATCTTCCTGTAACTCATCCAAGTAATCAGGTGCAAACTCATAAACTAAAAGTATTGAAAATTCCTCATCGTGATCCATGATCATGGGAGGCTCAAAAAGTTTCAAGTTCTCTATGTTCACAATAGAGTAAATCTGCATATAAGGTGGAAGATATAAACGAAAAGCATTAGTGCTACTTTTCTCCAAAATTGTGAAGGGTCCATATCATATGGGCTTGAGTTTCTTTCCTTCACCCTTCAATCGTTCCTTGCTAATGTGGAGCTATACCTGGTCTCTAACCTAGAACTGATGATCAACCCTGTTCTTGTCATGCTGAGCATTATACTGTGCTTGACTCTTTTCCAACTGTTCCCTGACTACCTGGTGTACCTGCTAAATCCTCTAGATGAACTTGCAGACTCTATCCTCTGTTCTTTCTTCATTCACATCGACATATTTCCCATACATCAAGTCCAAAGGAACCTTTGGTATGTACCCAAAACATGTCTCAAAAGGTGAACTCCGAGTGTATGAATGTAAAGCTTGATTATAAGCATGTTCTGCATAGGGTATATGTTCATCCCATAACTTAGGATGCTTGTTGCAGTAGCCTCGAAGAAAAAGTACCATTGTTCTGCTTACCACCTCTGTTTGACCGTCAATCTGTGGATGGAAAGTAGTTCTCCTCTTTAATTTGGTGTCCATCATTCTCCACAAGTTAGTCCAAAAATCCCCAAGGAATCAAGTATCTCGATCTAAGACAATGGACGTGGGTAACCCAAAGTGAACCCAAACATGTTGAAATAAGAGATTAGCAATCTGCTCAACAATGATCTAATTTTTACATGGCATCAAGATACACATATTCCTGAACCTATCCACTATGACATTCAAATAATCATGATCCCCTCTGGTCATTGGTAAACCCCCTACAAAATCCATGGAAATTATTTCCCATGGATGGGATGGAACAGGAAGTGGTGAGTGTAGCCCCAATTTTCTATTAGTGGGATTACAAGTAGAACATATCACATAACCCTTTACATATTTAGTTGCAATTTCTTTCATTTGAGGCCAATAAAAAAAACCTCTACAAATGAGCCATAGTTTTTCCTACCCCAAAATTCCCAGACACAAGAGAAGTGTGAGATTCTAATATTACATGGACTCGTTCACTTGTAGGAATACATAACTTCCCAAGATGGTAGAGTAATTTTCCCTACAGACAATAGTTCTCTATATGTGCACCATGGGTTAGCTTCTCATATACTTCTTTAAAATCTTCATCGATGGCATATTATTCTACATAGCTATCATGAGATAAATAAATATTCTTCAAAATAATAGAAGCAACAATAGAAGGTCTAGAAATCATATCGTCTTCCTTATTACTTGTACCCTTCTTGTACTTGATTACCAAATGGAATTTTTGTAGAAAACCCATCCATCTGTAGTGATGAATTGTTGCAGTTTGGTTTGTACTTGAAGATACTGTAAGGGCTGGTGATCTGTATGTATGATGGGTTCCTTCCCTAACAACTAGTGCTTCCATTTCTTTACGCTTTGAACTAATGCATACAACTCTTTATCATATGTCGGATAATTAACAACAACTTTGTTAAAAGTCTTAGAGTGGTAATAGATGGGATTAAGATATTGAATCAATACTGCACCCATGGAATATCCATTGGCATCTGTCTCGATATTGAACGACTATTGAATATTCAATAGTGCTAATATTGGTTGAAAGTACTGATCTTCTCCTTTAAAATGTTGAAAGTTTTTTGTTGCTTTCCTTCCCATTGAAAAGTGTTCTTCACACTCGTTAAGGCATGCAAAGGAGCTGCTATAAAGGAGAAGTTGGGAATGAATCTCCTCCAATATTGGACTGCACCCAAGAAGGTTAGGACCTCAGTTACACTTTTTGGCTCAGGCCAATTTACAATTACATCAATTTTGGAAGGAACAATCTTCAGTTGTCCTCTTCCCACAATGTGACCTAAGTATACAAGTGCAGTCTTGCCAAATTCACATACAACATTTCCTTTTGCAAAGTATCCAATACCTATTTTACATGCCTTACATGTTCATCCCAAGTCCCGTTAAAAACAATAATGTCGTCTAAATAAAAAATCACAAATTCATCCAGGAAAGGCTTGAATACATCATTCATCACATGCATGAAAGTTGTCGGAGCATTACAAAGCCCAAATGACATAACTAACCACTCAAACAATCCTTATTTGGTTTTAAATACAATATTCCATGCATCCTGTTCTACAACCTTGATTTGGTGATATCCACTGCACAAATCCATCTCAGTGAAGCAAACACCACCCTTCAACTGATCAATTAAATCGTCTATGCGAGGAACATGGTATCGATTTTTCACCATGATTTTTTTTAAATCCTGGTAATTGACACACATTCACCATGTTCCCTCTTCCTTTGGAACCATGATGATTGGAGAACCATAAGGAGATGAACTGGGCCTGATGACCCCTTGATCCAATAAGACCTGTTGTAATATCCCTAGGATGAGCCCCAGTTGTATTATTAATTGTAAAAATGTTTTGTAGGCTAGTGAGCCAGGAAATTATAAGCTGGTAGGCCTATGTGTTAGTAGGCCGGAGAGCCTAGGTGTTAAAGGCCAAGAGCCTGTTTTGTACATATAAATATTCATATTATTAATATAAAAACACCGCTGTGTGTAGATCGACCACGATAAAATAGAATGGGGGACTATACTCCACTACATTGGGTAAGGAAGAGGGAGCTGAGAGGTTGGAAAGAGGGGCTAAGTCTAAGGGCTTAAGTCCAAGAGAATAATAATTTATTATTATTCCAAAAGTTGTTTAAAAGGATATGTTTTTATCCTAAGTTCCTGGGGGGGGGATGGGGGACTTCCAAAGGTAAAGGAACATTCTTCATGAATGATAGGTGTTGGCTCTGGCACATGAAGACTTAAGGGGGAAATTCTTGTTGTTGGGGATAGATGGAGGAACTCATGAACTCACTCACGCAGGTAGGTTCATGCACAGATAGTTTGGGGCTCTCACACCCTGATAATCTTCGCTATGCTAGACCAATATTCCCCATCTCTCCTCACGAGTTCACTCATGCACTTAGCAAGCACACAACCATCCATTTTTGCCATTCTTGAACCTGTGGCCATTGTGCACCTCTGTAATTTACTGAGTCATCCATTTCCTTACTTGACTTAGCTATTGCGGTTTGAAGAGGTGGTTTGTCAAACCCGTGGTTGAAGAGGCAGGTTGTCAATCTTGTGAGTAACTCTCTCCAGGTGAGAGAGTGTGATGAGCAAGTGAGTTCTCCTGGAGGCAGTCTCATAGTTTATACAGAGATCTGAGAATTCTGGTTCGACCTATTGCTGAATCCCACGGTAAGGGAGGTGGAGTAGCCGATGGAATGTGTGACACTGAAGGTGTATACTTCTGGGGTGGGACAAGCATGTGGGGAATGATAGTATGTGAGAAGTGGGCGTAAGTGGCTCCTGGGAGATAATCCTTCCTCCTAAACTGTGTGACTTTCTTATTGATATTGCCTAGCCTAGGAATCCCTTTCTTGATGGAGTTTAGTCTCAGATCGGGGGTGACCCACTTCTGAGAGTGATGAGAAGTGTGGTCTAAGGCTGGGAGGTTTGTGGAAGGTCTGCACGCAGTTGGTGGTTTTTCTCCAGTTAAAATATAAGTATCATTTCCGTGGTTAATTATGTATGTTATGCATGTTTGTGATTCTTGAAGTGTTATCATGTGTTCTGTTGTATGTTGGACTTACTGTCAATTCCATTTGAGTCTGTATGGTAGTAGTAATTCTATGTTATTTGTTTTAAATTCATTAGAAATGCATGTTATATATATATATATATATATATATATATATATGTATGTATGTATGTATGTATGTATGTATGTATGTATGTATGTATGTATGTATGTATATGTATGTATGTATGTATGTTCCTCTGTGGCATGGACCGACCTGTTAGTAGCTGGGGACATTACAAATTGGTATTAGAGCTAAGTGAAGTGTCCGAGTAGTGGTGTTTCCTGGATTGTTGGTGGTTGGGGATGTTAAAAATTGGTATCAAAGCTAAGTGAAGTGTCTGAGTAGTGGAGTTGCCCTACCTATTGGTGGTTGGGGTCGTTACAAATTGGTATCAGAGCCATGGTTTCGACATTGAGCCTGGATGGGCCATGTTAGTGGCTGACAAGACAAAGGTTTCAGATTGAATTATTGTCGAAAGGGAAAAAATTCAAGGTTCAGAGCATCCTTGGGTGCAAGGAGTGCATCGACAGAGTCTTTGACTCAAAAAGCTCGAGAGAAATACCTTGAGTTTTCTCATGAAGGACGCGGAGATCTGTTGCAAGGAGTGCATAGATCCGAAAGTCGACTAAGTGTCGAAGCAACCCTCTAAGGAGAAACAAAGCTCAAGAGGAGGAGCAAAAACAATCATCAGATCTGTTGTTGGAAGGAGTCTATACCATTAGATTTGTGTCTAGGAAAGAAAAGGAGAGAGATGAGGAGGAAATAGATCCCAAGCTGTCAGATCTGAGCACAAGGGATCGACAATCATCTGATCCAGGTTGATTGGTGGCATAAGATCCAAAACTCTGGAGCGAGAGAAATTAAAAAGTTTTGTAATCGAGGAGAAAGTGAAATAGTCAAAGTAGATCCTGGTCATTGGTCACTAGAGGGGTACATTTCAATAGATATGAGACTTCGGGGAAAGTCACTTTGGAGGATTTAAAGTGTGGAGTGTCACAAAATCCCGAAGTCCCGAAGGCCGAAGTAGATCACAACCATCCATTGCGAAGGACACACATTGGGAGATTATGAACTTCGGTCGAGAGCACTCCAAGAGGAATGAGTGTGCAGGACTCTAAAACTCCCAAAGCCCGAAGAGATGAAGTGGATAGTTGTCATCAGATCAAGGGGGATACACACTTCAAGATATCGTGTACTTTGGGTGGAAGTACTTCGGAAGGAGGCAAGTGCTGTGAGTTTGAAACTCCCAAAGACCAAAGTGTCGAAGTCACTCATAGCCATTGATCATGTAGGAGGAAAAACTTCGATAGATCGTGAACTCCGGGGGAAAGCGCTCTAGGAAAAAGCGAGAGTAGAGGAGTTGAAACTCCTAAAGTCTGAAGCTCCGAAGCCCGAAGAGCCGAAGTGGTGAGTCATGATGATGTCACCTGGAGGTGACGTGGACCTCTCCTATACCTGCCACATGCCCCCACCCAAAATGTTACAACTGTACTATGTGGGCCCTGAGGTTGAATAACATAGTTAAAGATCAGCAGGCCCACACTAGCATTGATCACGATACATCCAGATCGATGGCCAGGAGGAATTGTGGGGACCAAAATTGCACAGGAATTAATTTCTTAGGGCGATCCCACAATCCAAACCACGGTTTTACCAGGGGCTTACGTGTCAGCGTCAAAATAATTGCGGGGAGAAAGGCAGGTTACTCCAAACCGCCATTGCATGCCCCCGCAATTTGAAAGGTGTTATGTAATTTGAAAGTACAGAAACCATGGGTCCCAGTGGAGGCATGGTGCCATTTTTGAAGTTCAGAGACTTGACACTCTGGAAGAACGTTTCATAAGGGAACGAAAGGAAGAACTTTCAAAATATTATAACGTCAAGGTGATGAGACGTAATGAAGTCACCAAAGGTGACATGGAAGTGTTCAAAGATTAACGGTTTAGGGTGTTGGGGGTGTGTGGATGTGAAATCCTCCGAAGTCCTGAAGCTTTGAATATCCGAAGTCCTGGAGATCAGATTCTTGAAGTTCCACAGTGGGTGTTAGCCATTGGATGCTAGGTATTCGTGGACTGTTGATCCACCCTACTTCGTGAGTTCATTAATTCATAACTCTGAGATATTTTTTGTGATGTTCTTTGAAAAATTCCAAAGCCAGAGGCCCGAAGTATCGAATAAGAACCTATCGATCTAGTGCTTGGCCACAGCCCATGGTCACATGGGTTGGGGCTAAGAGAAAGGGGCTAGTGCCCGAATTATTTTTTATTGCAGAACAAGGCATATCTCATAAAGAAAAGATCTATGGGGATTCTTGATTGCTTGAGAACTGCAGAATGAAATCTGGAAGTTTTCTTGAATCAGATTGGTTTATGAATACTATGGAATTTGTTAAGGACTGATGGCCTGAGAAATTTCGGTTGACTACACATTGTGTTTGCAGAATTAATGATTATTAGAATCGAAGTGAATTGTCGCTTAGTGTAGAGAAATGGAAGAGGCATGGAATGCTTCCAGTTCAGAGAGTGAAGCTAGAGGAATGGATTTCCATTTGGGAGTTGAAGGATCGAACTCCAATGGGGATGGATAAGATATAGATAAGGAAGGAAACATGATGAAAATCATTGAAAGATTACAGAAAGATGTCTAGACTCACCGAGCAGATAACAAAAAGCTCATGAAAGCCAGGGAACAACAAGGAGAATTCAAAATAAAGTTGATACAGAGCCTGGAAATGATAGAAAATAAATTGGATAAGGAGAGTGACTCCAGTAAATCAGGAATTCATGGGTATCCCGATGAAAAGAGGAAATCAAGGAGTGTTGGAAGACACCATCATCACTCCCAAGGTAACTCCAAGAGGAGGGCACATAGTAGTTCAATCCCATCTCCTATCACAAAGAATATGAGATATGGAGTGGATGGACTGAAGTGTGAAATGAACAAGATTAAACCTCCTACGTTTGATGGAGAGCACAAGGAGGAAGATGCTAAGACATGGCTTCTTGGCATGAGGAAATATTTCCAACTGCAGAATTATTCCTCTCATGAAAAAGTAAGAATTGCAATTTATCAACTGAAAGGAAAGACATCCATGTGGTGGGATCAACTTGTGCAGGTGCAACACATTAAAGAGAAAAATGTTACTTGGAAGGAATTCAAGAAGTATTTTTAAATAAATACTTGAATAAGAGATACTATGACAGAAAGATGAAAGAGATATTTTAAATCAAGCTGGGTAGCATGACCATTGATGAATATGAACGAAGGTTTTGGAATTGTTGAAGTATGTCCCTTTCATCAAAGATGAGACTATCAAAATTCAAAGGTATCGGAGTGGACTACCATCTCCCATCAGTGAAAATATCCAGTATGATGATCCTAAAACTATGGAAAAAACTATAAGGAGATAAAAATGCTTATATGAGAAGCAAAGAGAAAAGCCCACTTTCCGGAAGGCTTGGGAAGACAAGAAGAAATTCAAGATGGATCAGGGGAAGAAGGGAACTAAGCCATCCTTTTTCAGAAATATCCCTCAAGGACATCCATGTTTTAGAGAGCCCAGGAAGGATGAAATAGGTGTGAAAATGCCAAGACAACCACCTATGGAATGTTGGGGTTGTAAAGAAAATCATAGGTACAGAGATTCCCCCCACATAAATGACAAGGTGAGAGATGTCCACAATGTTCAATAGGCAGAAAAATTGGAGGACATGGGAAAAAGTGTACCAAGGATCTATGCAGCCCTGGATAACAAGCAAGTAGAATATTAGTCACATATGATTGAAGTGGAATGTATTATCAACAACCAAACCATTGCTATTTTAATTGATTCAGGAGATATTCATAGTTATATAGATACTAACATGGTGGAAATTTTGCATTTTCCAAGAGGAAAGCATATAAATCTTGGTTAGTGCAGTTGTCTATAGGAGACAAGAGAAAGTTTGTTGAGTTGGTTAAGTACTGTCCAGTGGACATGAATGGATTGAGCACAAGGGCTGAATTGAACATATTACCTTTAGGTTCCTACGAATTTCTATATGGGATGGATTGGTTGGACCACCACCATGCCATCTTAGACCTTCGTAACAAGGCATTCAATTTCCTAGATGAGGAAGGAAACCTAAGGAAAGTGCAGGGAATCCCAAGGGCAGTTACTGTCAGAGAAATCTCAGCAACGCAGCTGAAGAAATGTTACAGGAAGGGCTGCCAAATATTTGTAGCTCATATGGAAGAATCACCTAAGGATAAGGTGCCAAATATTGAAGACTTTGTAGTATTAAAATATTTTGAAGATATATTCTAGGAGGTACCCAGACTACCCCCGAAGAGAGATATTGATTTCTCTATAAATATGATGCCTTGACCAACTTCATTGTCAAAAACTCCTTACAAAATGAGTACACCAGAGATGAAAGAAATGTAATTGGAGCTTGAAGAACTTTTGAAGAAGGGGTATATATGCCCAAGTGTGTCACCTTAGGGTTCCCCGGTCCTGTTCATGAAGAAGAAATATGGGACAAGGATATTGTGCATCGATTTCAAACAATTGAACAAAGTGACTATTAAGAACAAGTACCCTTTGCCAAGGATCGATTATCTCTTTGATCAATTGAAGGATGCCAAGATATTTTCAAAAATGGATCTCAGGTCAGTGTACCACTAGGTAAGGATAAAGGATGAAGACATCAACAAGACCGCCTTCAAAACAAGGTATGGTCATTATGAATTCATATTGGTTCCATTTGGGTTATCAAATGCAACCGTTGTTTTCATGTGCCTAATGAATGGTGTATTTAGAGAGTATCTAGACAAGTTTGTCATAGTATTTTTGGATGACATCCTGGTGTATTCCAAGTCGGAGGAAGAGCATGAAAATCATCTAAGGATGGTGTTGCAAGTGCTAAGAGAGCACCAACTGTATGCCAAATTGAGCAAGTGCTCATTCTCTCAAAATAAGATCCATTATTTGGGACATATCATTTCAAAATATGGGATAATCGTGGATCCTGAGAAGATAGAAGCCATTAGAGAATGGTCAGTGCCGAAGAATGTGACAGAAGTAAGATCCTTTATGGGTCTAGATGGCTATTATGGAAGATTCATTGGAGGGTTATCAAGGATATCTCACCCCATCACTTCCTTGCAAAGGAAGGAGAAGAAATTTCAATGGACAAAATAATGTGAGAAAATCTTCTAGCAATTGAAGCAGTTGTTAACCAGTGCTCCAATCCTAAGGATTACAGATCCAAATAAATATTTTGTAGTGTGTACATATGCATGAAAAGAAGGACTAGGGGGAGATCTCATCCAAAATGGGTTTGTAATATCTTATGAGTCCAGAAAATTGAAAGAGCATGAAAGGCTCTATGAAACTCACGATTTGGAGTTGGCAGCCATAGTGCATGCTCTGAGGAAATGGAGACATTACCTCATGGGAAGTAGGTTTGAATTGAGGATAGACCATAACGGTCTAAAGTATTTTTTTGATCAGCCAACCTTGAATGCTAGGTAGAGTATATGGTTGGAATTCCTTTGTGAGTATGACTTTGATATCAAGCATAACAAAGGAAAGGAGAACAAAGTGGCTGATGCACTCAACAGAAGAGTGCATGAACTACATGCTACGACCATTAGCATGTATTAAAATGATATTAAAGGAATATATTTGGAAGCTGCAGATGCATATTTGAAATACATGGAATTGGTGACAAAGCTACAACAAGGTAAGATGCTACAAAAAGTAGAAGATTGTAAATTGGAAGCTAATGGAACACTCCTGTACAAAAATAGATTTTATGTACCTAATTTCCAGGAATTGAGAATTATGATCTTGAAAGAAATGCATAATGTGCCTTATGCTGGGCACCCTGGATATCAAAAACAATGGAATCAATCAAGAGACATTAAGATTTTCCAGGTATGAAGAAGTAAATTGTAGAATACATCACCAGATGTATGGAGTGCTAGAAGGTCAAAGCTGAACATAGGCACCCAACAGGGTTGCTACAACCATTACCCATTCCTAGGTGGAAGTGGGAAGTGGTGACAATGGATTTCATCACAGGATTACCCAAAAAAAATAAACAACATGATTCCATCATGGTGGTGGTGGATAAGCTTACGAAAGATGCCCATTTTATTCCATTGAAGAATACTCACAAGGAATCTAATGTTGTCGATATCTATATGAGGGAAGTAACATGATTACATGGTATTCCCAAGACAATTGTGTCTGACAGAGACTGGAAACTTACCTCAAAGTTTTGGAAGGGGTTATTCAAAGGGTTTAGAACAAATATGAGCTTCAACATTGCTTATAATCCCGAGTCTGATGGGCAAACAGAGAGGGTGAACCAAGTGATAGAAGATATGATAAGGATGTATGTGATGGAAAAACCATCTAAATGGGAAGACTACCTACACTTGGTATAATTTTCCTACAACAATGGGTATCAAGCATCACTGAAGATGAGCCCATTTGAAGAACTTTATGGAAGAAAGTGCAACACACCAATAAGCTGGGACAACCCAGCTGATAGATTAATGGTTGGGCTAGAGTTTCTCAAGGAAATGGAAGAGAAAATGCTGAAGATTAAGAAGAATTTAAAGGTTTCCCAAGACAGGCAGAAAAGTTATGCTGATAAGAACAGAACCCATAAGAAGTTTAAAGTGGGTGATCATGTTTTCTTGAAAGTGAAAGCCAACATAAGTTCCCTGAAGCTGGGAAACTGTTCCAAGTTGGCAGCCATATATTGTGGGCCATTTGAAATCCTAGAAAGGTTTGGACTAGTTGCATATATGCTTGCATTGCCTGCATCCATGACTGTACATAATGTGTTTCATGTTTCATTGATTAAGAAATATATACCTAATGCTAATCATGTTATTGATTGGAATGTGATTCAGGTGGAGAAAGAAGGCGCATTGCAAGTGCATCCGATGTGCATATTGGACCGAAAGAGAAAACAACTCCGGAATCGATCCATAGGGATTGTAAAGGTCTGGTGGACCTGGTACGGTCCCGAGGACATGACATGGGATCATGAGGATGCCATGCGGACTGCATACCTACATATTTTTGAATATTTTGAAAATATTGCTAATGCTTTGTAAATAAGTTGCATTGAGGACAATGCAAAAATAAGGGGAGGGGATTGTAATATCCCTAGGACGAGCACCACTTGTATCATGAATTGTAAACATTTTTTGTAGGCTAGTGAGCCAGACAATTATAAGTTGGTAGGCTTATGTGTTAGTAGGCCAGAGATCCTAGGTGTTAAAGGATAGGAACCTGTTTTGTACATATAAATATTCATATTATTAATATAAAAATATCACTGCGTGTAGACCGAACATGATAAAAGAGAATGGGGGACTATACTCCACTAGGATAGGTAAGGGAGAGGGGGTTGAGAGGTTGGAAGGAGGGGCTAAGCCTTAAGGGATTAAGTCCAAGAGAATAATAATTCAATATTATTCCAAAAGCTGTTTAAAAGGATATGTTTTTATCCTAAGTTCCAGGGGGGAGAACGAGGGACTTCCAAAGGGAAAGGAACATGCTTCATGAGATAAAAGTGTATGCTCAGGCACATGCAGACTTAAGGGGGAAATTATTGATGTTGGGGATGGATGAAGGAACTCACGAACTCACTCATGCAGGGAGGTTCATGCACAGATAGTTTGGGGCTCTCATTCTCTCATCATCTTCGCTATGCTAGACCAGTCTTCCCCATCTCTCCTCATGAGTTCAATCACACATTGAGAAATCATGCAGCCAACCATTTCCACCATTGTTGAACTCGTGTCCATTGTGCACGTATGTAATTTATTGAGTCGTCCCTTTCCTTACCGGACTTATCTATTGTGGTTTGAAGAGGCAGTTTGTAAAAATCATGGTTGAAGAGGCAGGTTGACAGGTTTGTGAGCAACTCTCTCCATGTGAGAGAGTGTGCTGAGGAATTGAGTTCTCCTGGAGGGAGTCCCATAGTTGCTATAGAGCTCTGATAATTTTGGTCCGGCCTGTTGCTGAAGCCCAAGGTAAGTGAGGTGGAGCAATCAATGGACTGTGTGATAGTGAAGGTGTATACTCTTGGGGTGGGTCAGGCATGTGGGGAATGAGAGTCTGTGAGCAATGGGTGTAAGTGGCTCATGGAAGATAATCCTTCCTCCTAAACTGTGTGAATTTCCTATTGATCTTGTCTATCCTAAGAATCCATTGCCTGGTGGAGATTAGTCCCATCTCCGGGGTGACCCACTGCTGAGAGTGATGCGAAACATGGTCTAAGGCTGGGAGGTTCATGGAAGGTCTACACACAGTTGGTGGTTTTTCTCAGTTAAAAGATAAGTATCATTTCCGTGCTTAATTATGTATGTCATGCATGTCTGTGATTCTTGAAATGTTATCATGTGTTCTGTTGCATGTTGGACTTACTGTCAATTCCATTTGAGTCTATATGGTAGAAATAATTCTGTGTTATTTGTTTTAAATTCATTAGAAATGCATGTTATATATATATATATATATATATATATATATATATATATATATATATATATATATATATATATATATATATATGTTTCTCGTATAGAGATTTCACACCTTCCTGACACCCCAATAGTGCAGCCTTCTACCCCCTGTGAGTCGGAATGCCAACAATGCAGTGCTTACACACATAGAACCATGGCATGGCCCGTCCTGTTGGTGGCTGGGGACGTTACAAATTGGTATCAGAGATAAGTGAAGTGTCTGAGTAGTGGCATTGCCTGACTTGTTGGTGGTTTGGGATGTTAGACATTGGTATCAGAGCTAAGTGAAGTGTCTGATTAGTGGTGTTTCTTGACTTGTTGGTGGCTGGGGATGTTACACATGTACCTGCTTCTTGATATCTGTAATCTCCACAACTGACATCCTGTACATACCCACATTAGGAAGAGGAGAATCC
>ML854608.1:18610-28816 GCA_009831015.1 Picea engelmannii | reverse complement strand
TTTTTTATAGCATGAGATTTGAAGATATGGACCGTGGAACTGCAACTAAATTTGAACGTGCAACTGTCAAACTATCCCGTATAACAACTTTTTTTTATAAATATGTCTAACTACTCTTAGGTAAAAGATTTTAAGAAATAGGATTTTTTTCAGGGATATTTATCCTAAATCGGGCTAAAAGTTGTTGGACTCTTAGATTTAAGTGATTATTTCTGTACAATCAGTATCAGTTATGGGTAGATGTTAATGTAACCTAATTCATTAAAACAATAATAAAAACTTAAAATAAATTAATTTAACTTATAATTTTAATCCCTTTCCATTTATTAGATTCATAGTTAAATAGAAACATTTAACTTATAATTTTAATCCCCATTCCATTTGATAAATTCAGAGTTAAATAGATCTAGACTAGTGAATAAATATGTATAGCTTTCTAATGGCTTAATAATAAATAAATTATATTTTAGAATATATAAAGTATATTTTAGATTAATATTATATATTATAACACTTGTATAAGAGTTGGTCTTCACAAATACGTTAGCTACCTAAAACCTATAATAAATAAATTATATTTTAAAATATACAAAGTATAATTTATACCCGGGTATGATATGAGACTCTCTCGATCTGATAATGCTATTCGCTCTGTCTTTATAAATCTCTGTGTGTTAAGTTTTCGAATCCTGAATTTGTATTCTGAGATTACTAGTCTTTGCCTGAGCAGTCGGCCAGGAGCCTGTCTAATTCTCTTTTGAGAGAACATAAGACTAAACGCCCTGCTTTTCTGTGCAAAGATAGTAAGATTATAATACACAGAATGGATTCTCGGTCAGTCTCCTTCAAAGATATTAAAAATGCCGAAGAATGTAGTACCTCTGGATCTGACCCTGTAAATAGTCTAGAGTCAATGTTTTCCTTAAATAGATCTCAGAGTATAAACCATGCAGATATAGAAGAAGTAGAAATAAATCCTCAAGCTGCATGGAAACTACCAGACATAAATCCGAGCAAAGTCTATCAAGACTTAAATATGTTCCATCTTAGGGAAATCATCAGAGTCTTTGTAAAAGAGTCCATCAACACAATACAACAGAATAATGATATCACCCAGACCATTTCCTTGTTCAATCCAAAGGAAATCCAGAAAGAAGAAAAAAGACATAAAACACAATTCTTACACTTTGGGTGCATTAGAATCGGAATAAATGCACTAGTGCATAAAGGAATAGATGCCTATGTGCTCTGCACAGTAAGGGATCTGACTCATGATAAGTTTACCGATTCGTTAATTGGAGGTATTGTTGCCTGTCTTTCTAATGGGCCAGTCTATTTTGACTGCTATCCAAACTTTTTCGTATATACTTTTGATGAGACTCTTGCAGACATATTAAAGTTACAAATCAGGACAACAGGAATTAGTATGAATGCTAAACGAACAAATATAGCAGTCCAGGTCAGGGGATGTTTCAGGCATACAAATACTATGTTTCCTGTTGTCTTACACTCTCCCAGCAAAGATTCTCAGTCCAGTACTCTGGGAATCACAGACTCTTTGAATCAAAAAATGGAACATTGTACCATAAAATGGGAAGACGTGTCTTTCCCTACAAATTGGGTTATTGATAACCCTAAAGTGCCAATTCCAAGAGCTATTACCTCGGCACAAATCAAAGAAACTTCTGACTCTGCAGTCATTTCTTTTCCTCAGAAAACTGTTACTAAACCTTCTTCTTCCTTTTGTAATATATCTAATCCTTCTCTTTGCCTACATCCTTCCCTTCAGTCCCTAGCAAACAAAGCAGGAACTATACCTTTTACTGTGAAATGCTTTGATTGTGGAGACTTAATATCTTTAACTACTATTTCTTCTATTGAAGAAGGGGAAAGCAGTTATAAGCATTTGAACCATAATCCAAGAACAAATCTCCCACCGCCAAGCTCCACTGCTAAAGAACAATGCCCCCATCCACAATGCTTAGACATTCCCTTTCCTCATGATTCACATGTTCTAGTCATTCAGGAAGGATTTTCCAGAGAAATTGAGGCTAGACAGCAAGCCTATGTCCCTACTGGAACAAGAAAGCCATCCTCTCCAGAAATTAAAAAATTTCTGAGAATTTCCAAAGGACATCAAAGAGGACAAATTAACCATGAATGGGCAAAAGAAATGTTGAATTGGGATTTGTTTACCCTTCCAAAAGCAAGGGAATTCTCCAGAAAGACCCCAGATTCAGAGATAAATATACTAGCACAAAAATGGAAAAACTTTATGGATAAGGAAGATCTTTATATTTCTTTCTATGAATGGTATAAAAAAGACATTCCAATAGAGAAATGGAATCTTGCCTTATTAAGAGCTAGTCCTATAAGTTGCCCAGTACAGTCTCTTTCTGTCTCTGATCTAGGAAGAGAAATCAGAAAAATAAAAAAGTCTATGTCCAAGACTGAAGAAGAAAAGAAACAAGAAAAAGACCGAAATCTCCAAGTCCAACATCAAAAATATCATGTTCTGCTTGAGATAAAAATTCAGGATTTGAATTTTAGACTTAAGAGATTAATTGATACTGGATCAGATCTGAACATGCTAAATAAGCATGTCATTCCTGTTTCTCTTTGGCAAAAAACACAAGCTACTGTGACTAGTCTTGGAAACATTCCTAATGAGATTTCTTTCCAGATCCCTGAAGCAACTCTTTGTTTTTCTGAACAATGTTTCAGACTGAAATTTCTATTAGGAGATATTCCAGTGGCTTGTATTTTGGGTACTCCTTTTCTTGCTATTGTATCACCCCATGGTTCTACAATGGTAGCTCCGGATAAACCTGGTTATTTCATTACACTACCAGGAGATAAGAAGATTAAGCTTCCTTTTGTTTCCACTCCCAGAATTTCAGATGCAGTCCAGATTAATCTCTTAAAAACTGGAAAGATAAAAGAAATCAAAGAATACCAGACATGGATTAGAATCGGAGATCAACTGAAATTTCCAGATATTCACGAAAGAATTCTGAGATTAAAAGAAGAATTTATGAATTATGTCTGTTCTGAAAATCCTACTACATTCTGGAAACAGAAGAAGCATGAAGTCTTTCTTCCTTACAGAGAGGACTATATGGGAAAACCTTGCAAAAGTAGAGCTATCTCTATGAATGCTGAACACCAAAAACTATGTGCAGAAGAGATAGAAGGGTTATTGGAAAAGGAATTAATCAGAAAATCTACTAGTCCTTGGAACTGCTATGGATTTTATGTAAATAAACATTCAGAACAAATTAGATGAGTTCCTAGATTAGTAGTGAATTATAAACCCTTGAATAAAGTCTTAGCAGATGATACCTAGACTATCCCAAATAAAAGCAGTTTAGTCACAAGAATTGCAGGTGCTAAGATATTTTCAAAGTTTGACCTGAAGTCAGGGTTTTGGCAAGTTGCAATCCATGAAAAGGATAAATTCAAAACTGGTTTTAATGTTCCTGTTGGGCATTACGAATGGAATGTGATGCCTTTTGGACTCAAGAATGCACCAGCTAAATTTCAGAGAGTAATGGATGATACTTTAAAGCCATATTTTGATTGGCTTATTGTTTATATTGATGACATCTTAGTCTTTTCATCCTCTCTAGACCAACATTTCAAACATCTAAAAAATCTTTTGCAAGTTATCAAACAAGCAGGATTAGTCTTGTCAAAGAAAAAGATTGACCTATTCCAAACACAGATAAAATTTCTTGGTCATACTATAGATAATGGGAAGATTACTTTGCAAACTCATGCTGTTGAATTTGCTGATAAATTTCCAGATAAAATCCTGGATAAAAAACAGTTGCAAAGATTTTTAGGAAGCCTGAATTATATAAGTCATTTTTATAAAAAATGTGCCCAAGATAGAAAGATTTTGAATGACAGGCTAAAGAAAGAGCCTGCACCCTGGACTGATGCACATACGCAGGCTGTGAAGAACATAAAGGCCAAAGTTAAAACTTTGCCCATACTGCATATTTCTGATGACAATCTGCCAAAGATTGTGGAAACTGATGCCAGCAATATTGGCTGGGGAGTTGTACTGAAACATGTGAGAGATAAAGGAAAAGAAGAAGTAATTCAGTTTGCTTCTGGATTATGGAAAGCAAATGAACAAAATTATTGAGCTCTAGACAAAGAAATAAAGGCTGCTTTAAATGCCATACACAAGTTTGAGATATATTTAATTTATAAGAGATTTCTTTTAAGGACTCATGCTGCAGCAATGAACAAAGTCCTTAATAAAGAACTAAGAAATCCTGTAGATCATAAATTTGCTAGATGGCAGGCTTTATTTAGTAACTTTGATTTCTCTACAGAGCATATCAAAGGAAGTACAAACTGTTTGCCTGACTTCTTGAGCAGGGAACATTTACAGCAAAGCAACCAGAGCCTTGTCATTTCCATTCAACTTAGAGAAAATGCAGAACATATTGTAAACATTCCTAACTCTTTACGTTGGGAGGACTATACAAATATCTGGGTTCCTAGATGGGAATTGAGAAGTACTAAATTAGTATCTCAAACAACTCAGGTCCTATACTCAGACTTAGTCCCAGAAGTCAGAATAAGAGGAAACTCAAATGTCCTCTCACCAGTAATAAACCAGACCAATAGAAGGGCACATCAATCACACAATAGGCCCTAACAGAACTCTTTCATGATATGAATATGATCTGGGATATAAGAGATAATGAAGGACATCACCAATAGTACTTCTGTTTAGATAGACCCAGATTACTATCACAATGGCCTGAAGGAAATGCTGACATTATTTTTCCTGAAACAAGTTTTAATCTATGGTGGGAATTTGCTCAAAATGAAGATATCATCACTCTGGTAAAATTCGGTTGTATAAATGCTTCATCTGCAGGAAGACCACCTATATGGATAGCTGATTGGTGGAAAGATTTTGGGCTTAACAAAGAAGCAATAGATCCTCATATTTTAGGCTCTTTTGCTCCTCTCGGTACTGTTTGTGACCTGCATTATCAAGGACCAAATGATGGTGAAATTCTCTGAATGTTTATCTTGAATCATTATCAGTGGGGAATCAAATCTAAGACTATCCTACAAAGAATCAATGGTACCTTGTTTATCGTCCGCAAAATCTACACAAAATCTTGGGATACTCTCCAATATCCTCATAGATTCTCTAGTTTCATTGAACATGACTAAATAAAATAATTCATGTCTAGATGGCCGACAATGGTGTCATCCGTGTTCCGTGGGTTATCGATATCAACTCCACTTTGTACATAGAAATAATTATGTCCTAGAGTAAGCGTTGTCATGGGAATCTTGGAAACTCGGAGCACCTCTCCGACTTTTGGTGCGGTTTGACCCACATTTCCAAGATGCTTTACTATTTGTCATGCGATGTGTGTACTCTGGTCAGGGAATCTTGTACGATCACCCTGTCAGGTTTACTATTTTATCTACTTTCGGTGATTTGGTCAGGGAATCCTACGTGACAACCCCAACAAATCTATCATAGTACTTTACTTTTGGTGTGATTTGAATTAAAAGTTGTCTATTCGGTCAGAGATTCCTGCGTGAATACATTTGCTGAATCAATAAAGAAAGATTTAGTGGTCGACATGTAGGACCACAAGTCTATTCGAGTTTGATGTTTCATGATAACTCCACCGCCTCAAATTTGTATAAGAGGAGGTTGAGAGTTCATTCTCGGGCATCCGAAGTTTGTGTGAGTATTAGTGAGTCAGTATTCTAAGCTTCCCTTCTGTCCGAAGCTTTGAGTCATTATGTCTATAGGTCTGTGAGCGAAAGAGAATCCTTCTCAGAGTCTGTATCTTGTGCATCTGGCACAAATATATTGTAATACCCGCATGTTTTATGCTCTGATAATATAAAGACTTCCGCTTGTTATTCAACTATGATGCTTGTCTATTGTCTCTCAATTATACGCACATTGTGACTTCATCTATTTGCCTATATTTGCAAATGCCCATTTGTAAAGTCAGGGGCCTCCTCTGTAAGAGTATGAAGCTTGACGTATTGGCTGCTTGTCTCATGCGCAATCTCCCTTCACCATCTGGTCTTCTGGTTTCTGCTACTTCCGTCAGAACCAATACCGACGGGTTAACCGATTTACTTTGCTTATCTTCTTGAAGCCCGTCACTCGAATTCCATTGAGCCCTTTCAGTAGTTCTATCTGAAGCCTATAACTGGTTTTCGGTGAACTTTCACAACTACAACTGCCCTTAGTGGCCTCCTGCCTAGCGGGACTTACTACCACTGCTCCACCGACGCCTTACACTAGACTACCAGCAACCTTATCAATAGGACGTGCAACTCATACCTAGCAATACCAAGGAACAACGGATGCAAATACAGGCAAATAGATGAAGTCACAATGTGCGCATAATTGAGAGACAATAGACAAGCATCAAAGTTGAATAACAAGCGAAAGTCTTTATATTATCAGAGCATAAAACATGCGGGTATTACAATATATTTGTGCCAGATGCACAAGATACAGACTCTGAGCAGGATGCTCTTTCGCTCATAGACCTATAGACAGAATGACTGAAAGCTTCGGACAGAAGGGAAGCTTAGAAGACTGACTCACTAATACTCACACAAACTCCGGATGCCCGAGAATGAACTCTCAACCTCCTCTTATACAAATTTGAGGCGGTGGAGTTATCATGAAGCATCAAACTCGAATAGACTTGTGGTCCTACATGTCGACCACTAAATCTTTCTTTATTGATTTGGCAGATGTATTCACATAGGAATCTCTGACCGAATAGACAAATTTTAATTCAAATCACACCAAAAGTAAAGTACTATGATAGATTTGTCGGGGTTGTCACATAGGATTCCCTGACCAAATCACCGAAAGTAGATGCAATAGTAAACCTGACAGGGTGATCATGCAAGAGTCCCTGACCAGAGTACACACATCACATGACAAATAATAAAGCATCTTGGAAATGTGGGTCAAACCGCACCAAAAGTCAGAGAAGTGCTCCGAGTTTCCAAGATTCCCATGACAACACTTACTCTAGGACAGAACTATTATATGTACAAAGTGGAGTTGATATCGACAACCCACGGAACATGGATGACACCACTGTCGGCCATCTAGACATGAATTATTACAAAGTGGAATTTATAGGTAAACCCACGGAAAACCATCATTCAAGAGGATGATCACTGAAGTGACGGAAATTGTAAGGATCCCAATGCTGAGTATATACTTCACAGACCAATTCAGGATCATGGTTGTAATTATCTCCTTGATTAAGAAGGAACTTTGTTCGTATAATCCATGGATGTTTTTCTCTGATAAACATCATTTTATATTCATCTTCAGAGAATAAATCAGAAATAGTATCTAGGCTTCGATTGTGGAAAAGGAACATTCTTCCTACTTCTGTAACATCAGGATTTATGTTGACTGGATTTAAACCAAACTGATTCCACCATTCTGTTAGCCATTCAGGCTCATCCCAATCCCTAAAAATGTGAGCAAACATTATCATGCAATAATAGTATTTATATCTATCAGTCCATAGGAAAACATTAAACCACATAGCTTTATACTGCTGATAATATATGTTAAACATTCTTTCAGTCGGATTTCTGTTTGGCCAATCTTGGATAATCCTCATTCTGTTTATCTGGAAAGAATGGTATGATGGAGTTTCTATCCAACTTCTTGATTGGTGGTCATAATATTGTCTGTAAACAGTACTTAACCTGCTCAAATCTCCCATCTCAATTAATTTTTCTCTGGATGTTACAGTGATGGGTTGATGCATCCTGCCTAAAACATGTTGGGGAGGCAGTACATTAACATGGGTATTCCTGGAGAAGCCAGGTAATCCAAACTCTATCTTTTCAGAATGCCGGAGTTGCCATTCAGGTCTCCAATGGTCTTTGAAAGTTTCCCATGGAGTACTGTCATCTAGATACTGTGTAACAGGGGCATTCCTTTGGTCATCAAAAACCTCAACAATTACCAAACTTTTCTGACAATAAGCAAGTTGGACATGAGTTTCAGAAATGAATGGAAATTCTACCCTTTTAGGAGGGTTCCCATTAATACTTGGCAGTGTGATAAAATAGCCTTCCTTCTGGTTTGGACAAATGCAAGACCCGTGTGGCTCTACTGTCGACAAAAAAGGAGTGCCAAGTATACAATCAACTGGTATATAAAAAATTTGAAATTTCATTCCCAATGCATAATCTTCAATCAACAAGATGCCTCTGGGAACTTCAAACTGGAATGAAGTATCTTTATTTCCCAACCCAATAGCTGAGCTGAAGCTAGGAAGCCAGTATTTTGTAGGGATGAGATCTTTATGCAATATATTTAAATCAGATCCAGTGTCTATAAGTGCAGTTAATGTAAACACTTCCTGATTTATTGCCAACTCGATTTTGATGTAATACTTTTGATACTTAACACACATTATTTTCATACCTGTCATCCCTTGCATTTCAGCAGTGGTCTGCTCCAATATGACTGTTTCAAATGGAGCATCTTCTAAAGCAGGAGGGATTGATTCTAATCTCTCTTTTATTTCTTTGATTTCTTTTCTGGCCCATGAATCAATTCTGAATCCCAGTTCAGAATCTCCTTCTATTCTGCTGATCTTTTCTTTGAGTTCAGAAACTTCTTTTCTGAGAAGATAGACTTCTTTTGCCAAGTCTGTAACAGAGACATTCTGCAATTTTGGTTCTCTATTAAACTTAATATAAGTCTTTGTAATTTTATCAAAAGAATCATCTAAAAACAAAGGCTGTCTTCTCGAGCCTTCAAAGATTTTACCCTTGTGCTATGATTTAACAGTCTTAATAAAAGTTTCAAGAAGAGAATTTTTCATATCCCCTTCTGGGAGACCTTTTATCTGAGCAAGCATTTGTGCTTCTTGGTCTCCTGTATTTGAAAACATACAGACCTTTAATTTTCCTTGAGGTTTGATTTCAGGTTCAGAGTCAGTACTGTCAGTAGCATCAGTGCTACTTTCACAAGAACAAAAATTTGGATTACTGCAGTTGCAAGCCTGATTTACAAAAATTTCTTTTTCTGAAGAATATTCAAATTCTGATGTACTGCTAGAATAGCAGCAACCTTCTCTAAGTAGATGAATTTATTCTTTTGGTCTGTGGGGATTATATGGGAAATTATTTGTATCATGGTTGTTGGCCCCACATCTATTGCAGTAGGATTTTATCACTATCTGCTTTCTTGCTTGAACTTCTTTGGCCTTTTGTTCTGAGATCTTTCCTTTAGACCTCTTGGAAGCTTCATTGTCTGGACAATCATGAGCATAGTGACCTATTTTCCCACAGATCCAACAAGTCACTTTTTTTTTTGCCTCATGCTTATGAGTTTTGAGCTTGATATCATGAGGCTCAAAGTAATGAGTTCGAGGAACATATTTATATCTGGCTTTAAATTTTCTACCCTTTTCTCCCCTGATATCTTTTGGCTTCTTTTTTCTTTTCTTTGCAGGGTTTGTTATATATAAGCCATATTATTCACAAATAGACTTTTGGTCAGGGAGATAGGAGGACTTGGAAACAGAGTTCTGCACTTTCGTGCTAGTGCATAGTCCTATCAGGGCTTTAGTTATTAAGGAGTAAATTTCTCCCCAAGTATAGAGCTCATAAGGGAGCTTGAATATGTCTTCCATCTTCAATTATTCAACAAATTTACTTGGAAGAGCTTCCATATAAACTTGTTTCCACAAAAGGTTTTTACTATCTTTGACTTCAAATATCCTCTGTGTCCATTCCTTATGAAACTGTTCATATTCAAACATCTTTCTGCATTTCATATTTATTAGAACAATTTCATGTTTATCAGCTATTTCAGTTTCTGTCCCACACCAATGTTCAAGAATTAGAGTGGTGAGAGCACCAATCATATTATTCACAGAATTCCCATCAGGGTGATAAACAATATCACCTTCTTCATCTTTCAAAACTTCTGCTTCCATTTTTTGGATCATTAAGGGGGAAATAACCTCCTACCATTTACTGAGAGTTCCAGTAAAGCATTGAATGATAGTCTTGCATGCTTCTACTTCGGTTTTTCCCTTCATGCACATTATTTTATAAGAAACATACATTCTATCAATCATCTGTCTAATTTGGGCAATTGACAGATTATCTATATTCCATTCTTGGAACCAGTCATCA
>WSFP011385959.1:0-28813 GCA_009831015.1 Picea engelmannii | reverse complement strand
TAAGGCTTGACCTTAACCCTAGACAGAAAAATGCTTAACGTGGACACTGACTTCCTTTCAAATCTATCTAAACTAATGCATGAGAAGGAAAGATAACAGGAGTACCTTTTAATCGACGTTTGTCCCTGCACGCTTCGAGTTGCACTCCAATCCTTTGCTCCTCGCTGAGCTCTATGGACAAAACAATATACGACCACTTCCTACTCTATTGACATTATCTTGAAAACAGATCTATCACTAAGTGATAAGTTCATGTAACATCAGACACAAACTAGAAAGAAACAGACCAAGCGTGTCATATTAATGAGAATAACGACAGCAGTACTTACAATCGTAGATGTGAATGCGACAGCTTCGTCAAGTCCTCTTCGTCTAACCCTTGCCTGAAAGATCCACAACCTGGATAATAGCAGCTTCACTGATCACTCTTCTTTGGCTGACTGTAAGTTTCCTCCAAGATCATAAGTTTCATATGTTCAATTTTTTCTTCTCCCTTTCCACCATCATAGAGGCTGTTTATATAGGTTGAGAGGAGTTTAACCTCTTGGGTTATGTTTAGAACCAGTTGGGAACCTTCTCCATAGATCAAGGATCTGTTGATGAAAACAAGAATTCGAGCACAACTGCCTCCTAATCTCGAATGTTCCTCCCCTTATTCTTCTCAATGGGATAACAAATGACCGAGAATAGGGAGTGCTCCCCCAAAAGGGGCATCAGAGCGTCTTAGCGCTCCTAGTGAGCCTTGGGAAAGCACCAGTGCTCTCAATATGAGCAGTACTCCTCCAGAAGGGCCTGAGGGGCGTTATAACGCTCCTTGAAGCATGGCAGAGGAGCGCCAGCGCTTCTGCAGCTGTAGTAGGGGAGCGTTCCCCCTCCAAACCAGTGTTTCAAGGTCTCTTTCAGGTGTCAAGAGCTATTTGATTCCAGTAGACCAGTTCTCCTCCTTCAAATCAGTTATGTGAGGTGTCATAAGTGCCTCCTTAGTGTCGTTATCATGGCATCATGTCTAAACATCATTTGCGACACTTGCGAAAGTTGTAGGGAAGATGCGACACTTACGACGATTGATTGGGACAATGCGACACTTATCCATCTGAGCAATTTTGACGGGTAACATATGCTCTTCATTCTGGCTATGGAAGTATTGAGTCTTCTCCTCAAATCTGGCCAAGCTGATGGCAAGATCTCTAGAATCAAGGTGTCCAGGACTATCAAGATTTTTCAATCTCATTTTTTCCAATGATATTCTCATCATGACAAATGACTCATTTACAAGAATGGAAAGAGATAAAAGAGATTTTTAAAATCTTTTGCAGTTCCACGAGCTTGTCGATCAATTGGGAAAACTTGACCTTCCACTTCACAAACCTGCAACAACAAACTTTGAATCATCTTAAAGGTATCTTTCCTTACACCTTTACTCATCTTTATTCTGGTCTCAAGTACCTGGGTTATTTCTTAAAATCAGAGTCCTATAAGTTGCCACACTGGAACTGGTTCATTTCTAAAGTTGAAAAAAACACTGGTCAGTGGTGCATGAGGTGGCTCTCCCTTGGAGGTCGGTTTACACTCATCAAAGTTGTTCTGGTAGGACTGCCAATGTATTGGATGGCTCTTGTAGCCATCCCTACTACGATACTCACAAAACTCCGCCAATTGACTTATAATTTCCTATGGTCGGGATGCTCAAACCACTCCTGACATCACCTCTGCAATTGGGAAGCATTGGCAAAACCCAAACAAAAGGGGGGATGGGGGATCCGAAATTTATTTCATTTCATCCAAGCACTTGCGTCCAACTCCCTTTGGCATGTGCTGAATACACCTGGCATTTGGAATTCTATTATCAAAGATAAGTATCTCTCACAGCACACAATTACTAGTTGGCTCCTATCTAACACAGTTACCATTAAGGCGACATCACTCTTCTGGAGAAATTTAACCAAATCCAAACAATGGATAACCCGTTGGTTTTGTTGGAAGCCAGGAACAAACCACTCCATTACTCTTGGATGTGATTGCATACTTGGTATGGGCGATGCCACCATACTCCCTCCACGACTGATAACGCATCTCCACTCAAAAAACATTTGGTATCTATACCAAGCTATATATCGTTCAAGTTTGGTTTACTTCCTCGATAGGGGGCTATCCAGTGACACACTTGATCTCAACGCAAAGCTAGCTCCACATTGGAACACCCTATGCTCGAATTTAGCTCACTCGGGTATCCACTTAAACGATTTTGATGATCAGCTTCAGTGGTCAGGGGGCAATCACTCTGGAAAAATTATAGTCCATAATGCATACACATCCATCACAAACACGCTCTGGCACACCAATATCAGAGGGTGGAGAAAACAATTCTGGACCTGGCACCTACCTCCCAAGATAAAATTCTTCACTTGGCTCATGATCAAAGGAAGGGCTGGACTGGACCAAATATTTTCCATCTTTGCCACAATAATGCAGAAACTGCGGACCACTTGTTCATCAAGTGTCCCTTCACCAAACAAGTTTGGGATAAAATTGCAATTGTGCTAAATATTAAAACCACTTGGGATGGGCCTACTCTCGTCGACTGTCTTGACTATTGGACCCATAGGGAACACAAAATAAAGAAGCTGCCATCCCTGGCCTGTTGGTCTATTTGGCTGGACAGGAATTAAAAAAAAATGAAAATGGAACTCCATCTACGAGCTCTGCAGCTTGCAAAACACTTGGATTATTTAAAAACTGGATTGATATTCACTCTAAAAATCCAAGATTCCAATTTACAAACAAGATTCCTGACTTATACGACACTCCAATAGGTTGGTTCGATGGAGCATCACTCTCAAATTGCACTTAGAGCGACGTTGGAGGATTGATTAAAATCACAAAAAATACATCCTCTAAATGGACCTTTAACTATGGTCCGGGAACCAGTACCAGGGCATAGTTATTAGGTGCCTGGGCCACACTCTACTTGGCCTCCAGACTACAAATTGAAACTCTTCAAATTCTCGAGGACTCTAGAATAATTATTGAGTGGTTGAACAACAGGGGCGAACTACAAGTCATCTCCCTTTTGGATTGGAAGGAAAGAATCAGACTACTTCTACCCACTTTCAAAAATATCATCTTCAAACATATCTATCGTAAACACAACAAATCTACAGATAAAATATCAAAGGCAGGACTTCAGAGAAAAGAAGGCATTATAACATACAATCTCTGGTTAGATGGTCATGAGGGCCTCCCCATTTTCTAACACTTTTTAAAGATATGTTCCTTTTCATCTTAGCGGTATTTTATGATCTGATATTTGAAAACCACTCCTGGACTTTGTTTCAATTTTGAAGAATACTTTTGTCTGCTAGAATTTCTCGGGGTTTATCCTCTTCTTATTCTTGTGTATTTTTCAGACTCTTAGCAGTCCTCTTTATTTTTTATGAACCTTCCCCCTTTTCTTTCCTAGAGACCACTAAGGGAGAAAGCTTCATATGACAGTTGTCACTTCAGCTGAGCTTTGTAATTCTTTGACTTGAGAACAAATTATATATCTCATATAATCGAGAAATTTTCCCGTTGGAAAAAAAGGTCTCTCCATCGCTAGAACTCGGGGCATCCACAAAATCACTATCCTGGGAGACTCGAAGAGCACTATATGGAACCTTCAACTCAATTCTCTCCCAAGGGATATCCGATTAAGTTCTTTCTTCACCAAAATTCAAAGTGTCATACGGGATCTCGAATATGTAGAATCTTGGAACGTCCTTTGCAACCTCAATTCACATGTGGATCATTACGCCAATAAAGGCACTTTGGGAGAAATGGGGGAATTGCATATTAATGGGAACATGGTCTTTCATCTCATTCCCTGACACCTCTACATGCATGGGAGACACCCCTCGGTCACCTTGTCATAACTTTCCTCGACCAACCCTTCTTTTTATTTACTCTGCCCACTCATTAGCTCATGTTTGTGGATTTGTGGAAGATTTCATAGCATTTTCTCTTGTCCTATACAACTATCATCGGGGGAGGGTCTAGTCTTGGATGGAATGGGCATTATTAACATCAACCCCTCATAATTTGCTATGTTTGGTTCTTCTTTCTATTCACTTTGCATTCTCTCCATCTCGTGTATGTGGGATGGAAGTGGAAGCCATGGTTGCGTCATCAGTTCTATGCAATCATCAATAGGTGAGGGTTTGGCATTGAAAAATATGAGTAATAATTACCTCATTATTTTATCTATACTCAGATTTTACTGACCCATTCTAATCCCTATTTATTTCTAAATAGGAAATTACATGGATCAGTCTTCACTTTGACACTCACAGACTCAAGGTTCTCCTTGTCTCGGTTTTTTTTTCCAACGGATGCTCTATGGCGTGCCACAGGTTATCACCATTTAACTTTTTGGTGTAAAATCGAGATTTCAGGGTTTAGCGAGGTGTTAAACCAGTTTGGAAGTCAGAGATATTTGGAGAAGGGTCAGAAAATGGAAGAAGAGATTAAATTTGGCGGAGGTGTTAAGTAAATCGGGCTTGAAAGGATATAAATCCACATCCGTTGAGATCAATGGTTGGGAGAGATTTTGGAGTTTGAAACGACGCAGAGGTTAAAATATCTAAGCGGTCCTGAAATTTCAGCCGTGGTTTCCCTACAAGATACGTGGCATATTCTAGTGTATTTCGAGGTGAAAGGTGGGTTGCTTAGAAACCACTCCATCACACCCCCACAATCACGTGTTAAATGTCATTAATTGAGTCTAATTTGAGGGCTACACGTGACAATGAAACTTGACGGCAAATCAAATCATCTCAAGAAACTTGCTTGTGTATCATTCGTTCGTGTAATGTCAAATAAGCGAAGTCAAATAACCGACTTCATACTCATAATTGAAATTTGATAACCGAATGTGAGAGGTCATCCCCATAAAGATTTTTCGTCAGTAGCCAATGATTATAATTAATTGCGACTGTTACTCAAAACCCAGGTGAGATTACTCTATTTTGGAAAATTAACGACTTATTCCAGAGCAAGATATCTGTCAATCGAATCGTTCTTCCAAATCAGGTGCAGTTTGAGAGAAATAGGGTAATGTTTCTTGAAAAACTAGAGGAAGTCGAGGAGAAATATTCAACAGTTTTCAGCAAATCAAGAAGTTTGAAGAATATGACAAAATTATCAAATAAAAAGAGAAAAATGCATGTTGCACAAATCCTGACAATCAATTTCATGCAAAATCTGTCGATGAGCCAAGATTAGGGGAAGATATCGAGTTGAATCATATTATGAAGAATTTGATTATTAATGGATATGCAGATGGATACAACACACAAGTTGGTGTAAGAAAAACGGAAAGAAAACAACGAAAGAATGAATCTAAAGTTGAAACAGTCAAAAGCATTGAAGAAAATCAGCCTTGTTGGTTTGACACGTTAAAGGAAATGATTGAAAACCTAAAATTAAACTACATAACAGATAAATTGAGTATATTTCAGGGAATCTTGTGATAATGTAGACAGATGAAATTTAGTGGTAAGATCTCAGATATTTCGATTTATGTTTGTAACTGTTCCCTAGAAAGTAGGAGTTCGGTTTTGATGAGTTACTCCCTCTGTAACTGATGTCTATTTTTAGAATATTGGAAAGAATGACCCATTTATTTTGGCCTCATATGTAATATATATATATATATATATATTGTTAAAAAGATAAAAGAATGGTTCGACTGACTGAAAATGAGTCTTCCCTTGTATCAGGAAAAATTTGTGATTTATTATTAATTTTAATACAAGCAAAAAATGTTTTCTTAGATAGTTGAGATTCATCGTGGTGTTGATGTTCAGTATGTTTTCTTGTATTTCATATTCATTAATTTGTTTTGCTGCTAGTAATAATATTTAAGTAAAATAAGGAATTCATCTTGTTTGTGCTCTTTTTCATATTGATTATATTTTTTATGTGTTTATTGGTTTATGGTTCAGAATTCACCATTGAATAGTGTTATGTTTTTGATATCCAGTCTTTACGTTCATTTTTTTAAAGCTATACCAAAAAATTCATCCTCTGTTAGATGTATTTTGTTATGGTGGTCATTCATTTCTTTCCAACTGTCATCTCATATTGTTTATTTGGGTGAACACAGTGTCTGTTTTGCCTATGTTCCCTCAAGAATACATAGTTTGTAAATCTTCATATGATTTCAGGAGTTGACCCCATTGCCCAATGGCTATGTTATCTTGTTTGTCTTGCCAACCCTTTTAAAAAACTTGTTCTATTACATAATCTGACCTATGTATGTCCATTGTCAAATCGTTTTTAATATTTTTGGTCTCTACATGTTTGAGAGAGCTCTCTCTGGTTGAAAGGGTCGAAATCCAACCTAAAGTTGGTTGAAACAGTTACCTATGTCGTTTGTTTATCAGCCGAAAAAATTTACAGAGTGTCAACATTCTAGCTCCGCTATCATGGAACAAAGGTGAAATATTCCCTAGGAGAAACGACAAAGTTCAAATCTGAGTACTGATAGTGAAAAACATTCAAACACAGAAAGATTGTACATCATTCACCTGGCGACTCTATTTTCAAGAATCTAGAATTCAAAAAATTTCATAGCGACTCCACTGTCCAAAGACTCAGTAGTGTAAAGATTTTATTGACGACTCCACTCAAGCTTGAAATTCGATTCAGAGACTCTACTGGAAGATGAGATCCCTTGACAAAGGTATGAAAGGACATTATAAGAGAAAACAAGTACCTAAAGTTGAGTTTTTTTCAAGACATAATATTTTTTGTTAATAATTATCTTGTTATTTCCTGAACATGCTAAACAAAAACATTTTTACCCGCTACATTCAAATTATAATCATGAGAATCTTGAAGGTATATATCCTTCTCTTAAATTTATACATATATCTTCTCATTTTATCACTGATCTTGATCAAAATATTTCATTTGGGTCATGTAATGACAATAGCTAAGTTGATGAGTCTCATGAAACCAAGGTTGATGTCTCACCTCTTGCACTTGATCCAATACCCTCCAAGATTCAGCATAGATACAATCCTTTAAAATTACCTCACATCCTTCATGATTTTCCTCCAAAGCACTATAAGTATCTACCTGTGTTTGATGGAGAACCTAATGTCATCACAACTGAAAAACACATCCAAGATTTTGAAAATTTTATAGATTCGTTTAAAATTAATCATGATGATGTTTGTATGAGGGTCTTCTCTCAATCCTTGAAAAATGATACCAAATATTGGTTTAGACATTGCAGTGAGACACAATTAGTTCATGGGAGGAATTGAAAAATGTATTTTTGAAGTTTTGGGACAAAAAGAAATATTTGGATCTACATCTTACAGAGTTTTATGCCTTAAAAAGACAGAGCTATGAAACTATTTATTCATTCAATAGAAGGTTTTTCAGTATTTAATACAATTTGCCCAAAGAAATTCAACCCATTGAAGTTTCTACCATGCTACATTATATAACAACTCTTCATCCAGATTTGTCTTTCCTCCTGATCGAAAGAAGACCAAAATCCTTACAACAAATGTTTAATGATGCTCGGGAGATTCAACACAATATCCAAGTATGTAAACAGATTTGAAATGAGGGGCTAGATGTTAAAGAACATGATAGTGAATATAAACAGAAAATAGTTAATTTGAATCTTGAGCGGAGAGTTAATAATATCATAGGTCTTCTTGAAGTTTTAAATGCTAATGATTTTGCAAATGATTATATTTCACTTATTGAAAGAGAAGACGTTAATTTAGCTTCTGATCCATCACATGATAAGCATAGGAATGATTGTTTTATGTATTCATTTGTAGAAAGTCAAGAAGATGAATTTGCAAATTAGCGTGTTGAAGAGAAAGTTGATGTTTCAAGCTTGTCCTTGTTATATGACATTGCAGATGTTGATTTGTCTATATATGATTAATATGATAATAATTATGATGTTAACCTTTAGAACAACCAGCTACATTTTCTCTATCATAAAACGTTATTTTTCAGTAGTGTAATGAGAGAAATCAGTGTACATATCACGATTACAAAGAAAAAAGTATTGAATCAGCTGAAGAAAATTATTTACCTTTATGTTTTTTTTCATTTAAATTATTGAAAGAAAATTCTAAGATCACTAAAGGAAATGAATGTGTGTTGATGTCAAATCACATTGATTCACTGGAAAAAATTGACAAAAAATTGAAGCAATATTCTCATGTGTTTGATGACCATGTTACTTGTTATGTAGAAAGTCTTGTCAGTTCAAAATTGCAGTCATTGGTCAAAAATGAATCTGAAAATAAGTGTGTTTAGCGATCCAAAGAAATTGAAAAATGTGCATATGACATCAGTGAAGAAAATGAAGAAGGTTTTGAATCGAGTGAAAAAAATTGTCATTGTGTTTTGCTTCTTTCAAATTGTTGAAACACATTTTTTATAATATTTCAAATCAGAAATCTTCCAGACATGATGTTGAATATGAAGAAAGTAGTGGAATTTCAAATGAAAACTATCTTCCATTATGTTTTTCTTTCTTTGAATTGTTTAAATTAAATCATGAGATAACAAAGAAAACAGGGAAGTCTGACTGCATTCACAGTGACACTATTTTACGTGAGAAAATTTTTATCAGTGAGGAAGACAAACAACCTTCTCATGCATTTAATGACCATGTTGTTGATTACATGGAAGGTTATTTTAGTTCAGAATTGTAGCATGTGCTCAACTACCAGCTTGGAAATAAAGATGATGGTCAATCAACGTCAGTGTTAGATATGGATTGTTTTCAACCAGGGATTTCATTTCAGCCAACACTATCTTCTAATTCAGAAGATTGTCATTTCCAACAGGCTCGATAGATTTTTCATCCTCTTGGTGTCAATCAATAGGTTAAATCACATGAAAAAAAGAATACAGTGGAAGGCATGAAACATGATTGTTGTTTTGTGCATGTTTTAGAGGATCCATTTGCAGTTTTGTTGAAGGCAGTAGACAGTCTCAATGTTTTTTATTTTTTGAGATTTGAATTAATAGGATTCTTGAACGAATTATCAGTCAACGGGATTTGGATCAAGCATGTACAAAGAAAACAAATAGTGGATGGAATTCTTGCATTGGAATTATGATTTCACTTGATTGGCAATTGATTTTAGCAGTTAGGGTAGGTAGGTGTGAATAAGCTTGTTAATCAAGCATTTTTCAATTTGTATTTTCAGTAATGTGTATAGTCAGATTTTAGGGGTGTATCCAGCGCTTAGTCTATAGTTGAAAGCGGGGTACAGACATGTTTTGGAAGCAGCCCAATGTACTAGGCACAGGGTCTACAAGTTATTTGCTACCTCAATGGGAGGATAACATCCCTAGTTGGAGCCCATGTTATCACCATTTAAATTTTTGGTGTAAAATCGAGATTCCAGGGATTAGTGAGGTGCTAAACCAGTTTGGAAGACAGATAAATTTGGAGAAGGGTCAAAAAATGGCAGAAGAGATTAAATTTGGTGGAGGCATTAAGTAAACCAGGGTCGAAAGGATATAGATCGCCATCCGCTGAGATCAACGGTTGGGAGAGATTTCGGAGTTTGAAATGACACAGAGGTTAAAATATCTAAGAGGTACTGAAATTCCAATCGTGGTTTCCCCGCAAGGTATGTGGAATATTTAGTGTATTTCGGGGCGAAATGCGGGTTGCTTCGAAACCATCCCATCACACCCCCAAAATCAAATTTTAAATGTCATTAATTGAGTCTAATCTGAGGGCTACACGTGACAATGAAACTTGACGGTGAGTCAATTCATTTCGAGAAACCTGCTTGGGTACCATTCGTCTGTGTAATGCTTAATAATCGTCGCCAAATAACCGATTTGATACTCATCATTGAAATTGATAGCCGAATGTGAGAGGTCGTTATCCCCATGGGGATTTTTCGTCAATAGCCAATGATTATAATTGATTGCGACTGTTACTCAAAACCCAGGTGAGATTACTCTATTTTGGGAAATTAACGACTTATTCCAAAGCGAGATATCTGCAAATCGAATCACTCATCCAACTCAGGTGCAGTTTGAAGGAAATAGGCTCATGTTACCTGACAAACCAGAGGAAGACGAGGAGAAATATTCAACGGTTTTCATCAAATCAGGAAGTTCGAAGAATATGACAGAATTATCAAATAAAAATAGAGAAAGACATGTTGCACAAATCCTAACAACAAAATCTCATGCAAAAACTGTCGATGTATATCATTTGTTATGGTTGATTTGTGCGATGTGGTTGATATGTTATTGATGTGATCTATGCTTAGTGTTGTAATCTTTATGTATGTTAGATGCATCTGATGTAGTATCTTAGTGCCTTGTATGTGAATGAATACTAAATCTACTTTGATGCTATGTGTTGAATGGTTAGATATATTTAGATCTTGATAAACATTGTGTTGTTCTGTAATTAGGGTTTTTGTTTGTGATGTGAATAAGGGTCAAAGACTAATGAATTTTAATTGCTAAGTGCTCTGTTAAGAATTGTGATCACAGATATGTGTCCCAGCTAGGTTGTAGACACTTGAGTCCTACAACCCCCCCTGTCTCTACCAGAGTGAGACTTCATCTACTTCGCAAGTGTTGCCAAAAGGTTCGGTAGTTAGGGTTTTGTTGGTCCATTGTTGAAGCATTGAACCCTAGGTCTGCCCCTGTCCCAACAGTAATCGATGTCTATTTTTGGAATCTTGGAAAGAATAACTCATTTCGTTTTGTCGCATACATAATTTATCTATATATATTGTTAAAAAGATAAAAGAATGGTTCGCTTGACTGGAAAGGGGTCTGACCTTATAGCAAGAAAACTTTGTGATTGCTTATGAATTTTAATACAAGCAGAGAAGATTTTCTAAGATAGTCGAGATTCATCATGGTGTTGATGTTCAGTATGTTTTCTTGTATTTCATATTCATGAATTTGTTTTGCTGTTAGTAATGATATTTAAGTAAAAGAAGGAATTCATCTTGTTGGTGCTCATTTTCATATTAATTATACTTGTTATGTGTTTATTGGTTTCTGGTTCAAAATGCACCATTAATTGTTGCTCTGTTTTCAATAGTCATCCTTTATGTTCCTTCTTCTAAAGTTATACCAAGAGATTCATCATCTGTTAGATGCCTCTTGTCATAGTGGTCCTTTATTTCTTTCCAACTGTCATCTCATATTGTTTATTTGGCTAAAAACAGTGCATATTTTTTCTATATTCCCTCAGGGATACATAGCTTGTAAATATTCATATGATTTCATAAGTTGACCCCATTGTTCAATGGCCCTGTTCTTTTGTTTGTCCTACCAACCCTTTAAAAAAACCTGTCCTATTGCAGAATCTGACCTCTGTATGTTCATTGTCAAATCATTTTGAATATTTTCGGTCTCTACATGTTTGAGAAAGCCCTCTCTAGTTGGAAGGGTCAGAATCCAACCTAAAGTTGGTTGAAACAGTTACCTCTGTCGTTTGTTTATCAACCGAACAAATTTACAGAGTGCTAACACCACAAATGCAATCGTTCGAGAATGCAACAAACACAGCTCGAACATGAAGTGGATGACTTAAAGAATTTTGTACAGGTCATGTATGAAAGAATGAACAGCCTCTCAACCCAGGTTTTGTGAGTGATTGAGATCTCCCTACAGCACAGCATTCTCCAAGCTAGGGTTATCCATTTCCACGTGGTAATGAGTTGGTTGTTGACCAATGAATACCCGAAAACTTTGAGGGACTATAAATTTTAATCCAGAGCCCATATTTGAGTAAATTTATAGTTGTTGGAAAGCTATCGATGAGCAGAAGGTGATGGTTCCCTCTATAATAGGTATTGAGACAATTAGAAGAAATGAATTTTAATACCCCATCTTTTAAAAGGTAATTATGGGGTTGGGTGTGTTACACAAAGCTAGTAGTCCCCTTGACATATCTGCGAAACCTCTTTGTTGCCTTCCAGTGAAGCTCATGAGGATTCTACATGTACCTAGAAATTGATCCAACTGCATAAGATATGTCTAGTTGAGAGTGTGTAAGGTAGAGAATACTCCCCACCAACTGTCGATATCTAGTACAATCAACCAAAGGTGATGCACCGACATCCTTTAGTATTACCCCTGACTGACAGGGTGTTGGAGCTGGATTGTAATTTGTCATATGAAACCTATCAAATAGATATCTAACATACTTGGACTAATACATATTGATTACTGAATCATAATGGTTGATTTCAAGACCAAGAAAGTAATGTAACAAGGCCCATATCTATCATAAAAAACCTATCATGCAAAGTTATCTTCACTGCAGCAATGAGGGAGGTTGAGCTCCCTGTGATGAGTAAGTCATCTACATTTAGAACTATCAATAGAAGGGAATATGTGTTCCTTATCATATACACATTAGGATTTGATCTACATCTAAGAAAACCTATAGAAAGAAGATAAGAGTCTATTTCGACATACCATGCCCGAGGTGTTTGCTTGAGTCCATACAATGACTTCCTCAACATGCAAGCTAATAATGGATCCTGAAAATATCTCTCTAGTTTCTCCATATATATCTCTTCATTAAGATCTTCATGTAAAAATTCATTCTTCACGTCCATATGGTGTACCTACCACTTTCTAGTTGTTGCAAATAGAATCAATCTTGGCAACCGGTGCAAAAGTCTCATCACAGTCAATGCCTTGTATATGTGAGAAACCTTTAGCTACTAACCGAGACTTATACTTTGAAATTTATCCATCAACCACACTTTTTTCCTTGAAAATCCACTTACATATAACAAGCTTCATGTTGGAAGGTAGAGGAACCAACTCCCATGTGTTGTTCTCTATCCAGGAATTGTACTCCTCTTTGATAATTTCCTCCCAATGGGGATTTCCTTCAGCCTCTGCATAAGATTAAGGATAGGATCCAAGTACCATATAAAAATAAATAGGAATCAAAGGCTCCATGGCAGTGAAAGCTTACAGAGGCTCCACAAATTCAGATCTGGTTCTCCGTGAATCAACAAGATCACCCACTAGATCACTTGCTTCCTGAAGAGTCTGTTGTGCCCATTGTAGTAGATGCTCTAGACATGAAAATTATTTCTACTTTTTAGAAATATTAGATTCATATATTTGATCATAAATCGGATCGAAATAATTATCATGAATTTCTGCAACTAGTGGCAGTGGATATGGAGTTGTGAACTGCTCCAAAAGCACCTGTGAAGGACCCTATTCAAACTTAACACTCCTTTGAATGAATAATTATATAAAGTAGTGTTTAATAACCTATATCCCTTCACTCTCTCTGGATATCCAACAAAAATACACTCCTTACTCTGATCTTCCACAGATTTCCTCCTATCGGAAGGGATCCTAGCCTATGCACGGGCACTGAAAATTCTGAAGTGAATGACTTTCGATTTCTTTCTCCTCCAAGCTTCATATGGAGTGACTCCCTTGAGTGATTTATGACAAACTCTATTCTAAATGTAGGTTGCACAATTGATAGTTTCATCCCATAACCTTAGAGGTAGTGCTATAGCCTGCAACATATAGTTGGTCATCTCTTTCAATGTCCTATTCTTTCTCTCCACTACCCCATCCTGTTGTACACTATATGGAACTGTGTGTTGCAACTCTATACCTGCTTCTGAACAAAGATGCTCAACATCCTTATTCATATAGTCTCATCCATTGTCTATACGAAACTTCATAATCCTCTTCTCTGTTTGTTTCTCAACTAGATGCTTGAAATCTTTAAGACACTCAAAAACCTCATATTTTAATTTGAGAAAGTAGATTAATGTATATCTCAAAAAATCATCAATGAAAGTAAGAACATACTTAACTTTACTGATCGATGGGAGTGGGAAATGACATGTAATATCAATATGAACCAACTCTAGAAGTGATGATGCCCTCCATGTTTTACCTGTGTTGAACTTATCATCAAGATGTTTGTCTAGTATGCAACCCTCACAGACTTCATCTGTGTATTGAATGTGGGGTAATCCATCTACCATTCCACCCTTACTAAGTTGATCTAAATATTTAGAATTCAGATGTCAAACCTCTCATGCCACAAACTAAACTCTTCATTAGCATGCGTTATAAGAGATACATAATCATATTTATGAGTAAAGTGAGAGAAGGTGTACAATCTGGAATGGTGATTAACCTTACCACCATCAATTTTTGAACCATCTGACAAGTCAGAAATAATAACTGAATCCAAAGTAAACTCCACCTTCTTCCCTAAACCTGGATGAGTGATTTGATATATGGAGAGGAGATTTAATGAAAGCTTTGGAACATGAAGTACAGCCTAAAAGCATCCATGTACTAGATCAAGTCTATCGCTACTGCACACCTCAACAAGATAATCATCTCCCATGAAGATCAGTGGTACGGAACAAGTCTTCAAGTATCAGAAAAGTCTATCCAATGAGGCCATGTGATGGGTAGCCCCCAAATCAAGCACCCATGCATTAGGATAAGATGAAATAGCAATTAATGCATGACCATTACCTCTTTACAATGATGTCTTGACCAATGGATTTTTCCTTGCATTATTTGGAATACAAACCTCGAGGTGATGTTTCTCAAGTGATTGTGCCATGAGATCTATGGTATTTTTCATACAAGAACTCTCATGATGGAACCCCCTATTACAATAGGAAACTTGGTCTTCTCCTTCTTTTTGTTTGATGCCTTAGAACTCAAAATTTCATCTCTGAAATTTGTTTACCTTCCTTCTTGTTCTTTTGGTCCATACCTTTGTTATTCTATTTATTCTTCTTTGAACTTCCTTGAGTTGTAAGCGCATAGGGCTTGGAACTCTTGAGTGCCCCTATCTGGATGAGATTTGTTTGCTCATGGGTAAGTGACTCCATGAACTCATCTAGGGATGGAATATTCCATGTAGACCCCATAACTAACCTGTTAGTATGAAAAGAATTGTAGATAGAATACTCTGGTCCTAGTTTTGTTAGAATTGAAAAAACTAATTGTTCATCTTTTTTATCAATTACACAAGCTCTAACATGAGAAAGTAAAGTTTTAAACTTATAGAAGTAGTCATGTAGAGTCTCAACATATATTGGAATAAATGCATGTAGATCATTCTTCAGCTAATGACCTCTTAGATCATCTTGCTTGCCTAGCAAATCCTTCAACTTTCTCAGAAAAATTTAGCATTCTTGCAAGCATCGACATGGAAGAGGAGATCCGAATAGATGTTTGTAGTGTCCCCAAGGCCGAGCCCCGTTACAGATCATGATATATGAAATGAATTGTAAATGTTCTCTATAGGATGGTGAGCCAAGTTGTGTATAAGCTGGAGGGCTTATGTGTTTGTTAGGCCAGGAAGCCTAAGTGTTTGAGGGCCAGGGGCCTGCTGTTGTACTTGTATGTATGCAGAATAATCAATAAAATAAAAACACCGCCAGGTGCAGACCGACCACGATGAATGAGTGAAGGGGGACTGAGCGTCCATAGAGTGGGCAAGAAACTAGGGGCTGAAAGGTGGGAAAAGGGCTAAGTGTTGAGCCTAGGGGGCTTAAACCTGGGAAATAATATTTTAATATTATTTCAAAAAGAGACATGTGCATTTATGTTTATCCTAAGTTTTGAAAAGGGAAAGTGTGAAAAAGGGATGCAGGCTGATAGAACGCATACAGTTCCAAGGGTGACAAGTGTCAGCCCTGGTGCATGCAAATAAAACGGCCAAGATGAGCCGTGAGGTGGATAGCTCCTCCATTCCACCCGACTACTTGAGCGTGTACAGGCTCTGAGCAGTACGATTAAATTGACCTTTGCAAAGAATACCTTGTGCGTCCCTGAGAGCTGGAAAGCCTGTGGTTGTTCTGAAAAATCTGTACCTCTCTATCCCGAAGCCGTGACCGTGAGACCCATTTGCCATCGCCGAACCAGTTCGAGGAAGCCTGTATCTGGCTCTGAGGAAACTGGTGTATTCCTCTGTTCTGAAATGGGAAATTAAATAGTCTTTGTTGATTTCGAGAATAGCCTCTGTGTGTGTTGAATTATGAAAGGATGAAACATCCTCTGTCTGAGCGTCGAGCCTGTGTGGAGCCAATACGTGAGACCATCCTCCATTGTTAAACCTGCTGGATAGCTCGTGTCTGTTTTCCCTATGGGTTGTTGTGACCACGCAGTACTGGACTGTGTGAGGCTTGTTGGCCTATGAGCGACTCCTCCAGGTGAGAGAGTGCGCAGAGGGAGGAGATAACTCCTGAAAGGAACCATGTAGCTGCCATAGAGCTGGAGACTTCCGGTCCGGTCTGTTCCTGTAACCCAAGGTAAGGGAGACTGGAAGTCGAAGGACTGTCCAGGTGACAGAGAAGGTGCACTCTCTTGGGGTGGAACAGGCATGTGGGGAATGAGGGTCTGTGGGCAGTGAGCGAGGGAGATTCCTGGGAGAGCTTTCTTCTTGGTGGTTGTGTATGACTAAATTCCCTGTAACCTCAGCCTGAGTCTGGATTCCTTGCCCTGGGGTGGAGCTCAGTCACAGCTCGGGGGTGACCCACTGTTGAGTTGAGGAGCAATGCGGTCTACGGCTGGGAGGTTCGTGGGAGGCTTGCATTTGGTTGATGGATTTCTTCATTGTCCGGTCTGTTCCTGTAACCCAAGGTAAGGGAGACTGGCAGCCAAAGGACTGTCCAGGTGACAGAGAAGGTGCACTCTCTTGGGGTGGAACAGGCATGTGGGGAATGAGGGTCTATGGGCAGTGAGCGAGGGAGATTCCTGGGAGAGCTTTCTTCCTGGTGGTTGTGTATGACTAAATTCCCTGTAACCTCAGCCTGAGTCTGAGGACGAAACATCCTCTGTCTGAGGATTTCTGTTATCCGTAATTTTGGTCATTGTGATGATGTCATGATGATGATATGATGATAGAAAATCAAGCTCTTCACTAAGAATACTTTCCTGAAAGAAGTTACATTTGTCTGCTTCCAAAAATCATGCTTTTAAGGGATGTTCGCAGGCTATCTATGTATTTGCCTGCGAGAATGCCTGATTCTCGCAGGCTTCTTTAAGCTTGGGTGCGAACCTCTCGCACTGTAACTAATAGCCAGGGTGCGAACATGTTCCAAAGGAAGGAAAAAGATAAGATATTGAATCTTCTAGAAGGGAATCTTCTAGAAACATGAGTTGGCTTCGAATGGTTATTCAAGTGTTCGCATTCCAGATATCTTGGGATCATTTCCTATCCAAGTAACTAATCTATCTTCTCCTATATATTGAGGAGATTGCTCATGGAAAGGGTTCATCAAGTTAGAAGCAAGCTAGCAAGAGATTAATTGGAGAATTAGTGCAAGACTGTATGGAGGACTGATGCTACAGCAGCAAGAGACTACAGCAAGGTCATTAAAAGTTGTTGATTTTCTTCATGCATGAGCAAGTGTGTGTGTCAGATCTAGGAGCCATCGAAAGGAGACCTACGACATTAAGGCTCAGGTTGTAAGTTTCACTTTCAATTAATTCAATACAGCAATATGTCCCTTTCCCATAAAGATGATGTGACTTTATTACATAACTCATTGATCATATGTATAGACTAGTTATTGGATATATTATTCTGCCATTACTTTGATTGGTTCGTTCTGTTGTAATCTGGACGGGACGAGAGCATTGGAGCAAAGCTTGGAACAATAGAGATCTAAGGAAAGCGTTCATAAGGTATGTCTGTGATCCTCACCTCTCAATTCATTCAGTAGTCTAGATCTAGGGAAAGTGTATTATTTTGTCCTGTTTTGTTCTAGATCCAGGTGGTCTAGGGAGATCGGTTTGTGTCCGCACTCACGGATTTATCCTCTAACAAAATTGGCGACTCCACTGGGAAAACATCTCTTTTTCTTTATGGTTTTTGAATTTTCTGTGGCCATTTGCTCTATTTGCATTCTTCTCCTGTTTTGTCAGTGTCTGAGTCTTCAGGATATCCTGAGAGACCTTCTGGGTCTATAAGCCAACTTGAATTTTGCTTGCATTTTCAAATTTTTCATTATTTTCAGAGATTCTCGCACTGTATCCATTGACAGCCTGCGAGAACCTTTCAAGTTCACACTTTTCATATATAGTCCAGTGCGAACCCCTCGTACATTGCTCCACAGTGGCCTGCGAGAACACTAGATTCTCGCACTATGTATCACTGTTGGTCTGCAAGCAGATTTTTGAAAATTTTGGAAATTGATTTTTGACTTTTTCAATTGCTCAGAACAGTTGATTTGTGTCTTTTTGGCTTATTGGGTCATTGACTTATGCATCTCTTGCTGTAGTTTGCTTGCTTGAACAGATTTAGGGTTTCTAGGTCTTTCTTTCCCATGGTAGCTTGACTTTCGTTTCTTGGCTCTCTTTGGCATTTTCTTTCTCTCTGACTTCTGGAGTTGAGTGTGTCCGATTGACTGAGAACCATTGATTGGTAGAGAGTCAAGTGCTTTGTGTTTCTCATGTGCTTGGTGGTTCAAAAGGACAATTTTCATTTGCATTGAGGAACTCATTGGTTTGCTTTTTGTTTTTACTTTCGTTGAAAGTTTTGGATTGGGTTGTTTGTTTGGACGAATAGATCCTTCTGAAGAAGCCACTTTTACATCATCTGAATCAACTGTTGGATCTTCTCACGGTGTAGTAGGCCAAGATCCTTTTTGGTCTGGTAATTACCGTAGAGTTCTTTTCAGTACAGAGTCACCCCCTGTTTACGAAATCAACCCTCCTGTGTCTCCTGAGACAGAGACTACACCCGAGACTACCACTTATCGTTTTGTTCTTCCTCCCGAGATGGTCCACCTTGCAGATACGACGAGTGTCCAAACCGGAATTACTGCGATTACTCTTCCTCCTATTAATACCCAGCGAATGCCTGAGGCTAACCCAAATTTACCTCCTGGTTACCATGCGTTGAATCCTTTGTTGAATGTTTCCCATCCAACACCTCTGCAAACCCCAGTTGGTTCTCCAAGTGGTCCTCCGTTTCCTGGGCATCCTATTCCCGGTTTCATCCCGACACTTCCTCAGTTTCCTACTGGCTATCCTAATCCTAGTGGCACTATCCCGACTGTTGCACCGAACTTACAAATTCCTGTTGGTGGACAGGGTGGTACGGTTCCTTTTCCTTTTCCCGGACACAACACAGTTACCACGCAACCTACGGTTGGCACACAACTTCCGGGTGGAATTTTACCTACTGTAGGGGGACCGACATCCCCCTTTGAGCAAAATATACCTCCTCCGTTGGCCCAGTATTGGAATCAGCTTTTACAAAACCTTCCTCAAACTGCTGGGGGGAAGACCATTGTCCCTCCTGTAGGCCAACCGTATCCAGGTGTAACTAATCCTATTTGGGGTTCAGGTCAAACTACTCAACCTCATGTCCCTACTCACACACAAGGTCACAATCCCTGGGGTTACTACCCTATCCAGCCACCCCCGAATCATCCAGGATCTTCCCTTTATGGGCAGTCTGCTTATGCTCCTACTGGTCTGCCAACGGGGCTTCCACCCCAAAGTCATCAGTACCCGTAAGTGAATCGCCAGTTGTCTTTTCTTGCTACTTTGGATTTGCCAAATTTTTCTAGGATTCTCAACGATCCTATCTGTCACTCTCCCCAATGGTCTGCTATTCCTGCAAAGCTTCCATCGGACATCCTGAAATTCGATGGCAAGGCAGGAGAGGACCCTAATAATCATGTCATGACTTTTCATTTATGGTGTTCGTCTAATTCGTTAATGGACGACTCCATTCGTCTCCGTCTTTTTCAAAGAACCCTCACTGGAGCTGCTGCGAAGTGGTACATTGAGTTACCACGAGGTTTCTTTTCCGATTTTCACACCCTTGCTATGGCTTTTCTCACACATTACCAGTTACCGATCCGTTACGATACTGGTACTGAGATTTTAACTTCCTTCAAACAAAATACAAGCACTCATATATCTGATCATATTCATGAGTGGCGAAGGAGGCGACGTCTCATTAAACTTGAGCTTCCCGATCAGTTACTGGCAGAGTGGTTTACAAAATCTTTTGTGAACAAAATCGGTAAAGACATTGCTATGGGCGGTGTTGTTACAGAGGAGCAGGCTATAAGTCGTGCTCAGTATCTTGATCTTGTTTATTCGCAAACGGGAACTCTTTATGATCTATTACCGGACTTGCCTCGTCCTGACACTTCCAGCGTTTCAACCACCCCAGTTGCTTCACATGCAGCTGATGGTGTGATTGGGACTACTCATGCCCAGTCACATTCTGTTTCAAACACGACCCCTAAATCCAATTCTTCTAATGTTCAAAGTGCTCCGTCTCCTGCTCCTCCCGTCGGTAAAACATCTGAAGTGAACGATGTTCAGTCTACGCCGACTGGTAAGAACAAATCTAAGAAAGGGAGAGGCAAGAATAAAGAGAGTAAAAATAATAATCCGAATGAGCAAACCAAAACCCCTCCTGTTGAAGACCGAGATAAGCGCAAACCACGCTACCCTTGCCTTATCTATGGTGACGATCACTACACGAAGGATTGTCCGAGACGCGCCGAGGTTAACAAGTTCCTTCAAGGACAGCCAAAATCCTCTATGTCGGCAGTCTTGTCCCAACCCTTCCCGTCTCAACAACAGGCTTTGTTGGTCATCCATGACCAACCCTCTACTTCTACATCATCTTATGTTTTGATGTGCACCGGTGATTCCCAGAAAGACAATGTTGCACTTACCACTAGAGCTAAAGACTATACTCCTTCTAAGGAGAAGGTTGACGACTTACCTCATGATCTGATACAGCCCTCTCCACCGAATCCATCTGCAAACGGTCCTCTTCATCTCGAACGACCGAGCCTTGATACAGTTATACGACCACCCCCAAAAGGTGTCATTAAGAAATCGACATTCAATCCTCATGCTCGTGCAGCCCAGAACTATAGCATTGTCAAAGATCTGGCCCAAGCACCTTCAGCGATGTCTGCCCTTGAAGTCCTTCAGTCTTGTCCTGCACAACGAAGGGCTCTGTTGAAATCTATAGGTGGAATTGATCCCACAGATACGAATTTGATATTCTTTGACTTGGAAGACCATATTCCAAGGTTACCCCCACATCTTGCGTTTCAAATACAAGTTGTTGTCGCCGACAAGAGCATTTGTCGGACTATCGTTGATGAGGGGGCCTCTACGTGTGTAATGTCTTTTTATTGTTGGAAAGCCATTGGCTCTCCCCCTTTAAACGAATCACAAAACACCTTGAGAGCCTTCAACGGCTCTGGTTTTAAGCCTTACGGCGTTCTCCCGTCGTTGCCTGTTACTCTCGAAGGTAAGACCGTCCAGGTTGAAGTGGAAGTTTTCGATGCTCCCCTAGATTACAATCTTCTACTTGGTCGTAGATAGGTCGATTCTATGCGTGTTGTTGTGTCAACCATTTTCCGTGACCTACGATTTCCTCACCAAGGAAAAGTGGTTACGGTTGATCAACTTGCCTTCTTTAATGCCGATACTCGCACTAGCAACGTGTCGTTCATAGCTAAAACCCCACCGGGTTACGAGAATGTTGGAGTCGATCTCTTAAAAGGCTCTTCGTTAATGGGTACTTTTCCCATACCACCACCACCCGATATTCCACGCCCGTCAGTTGTTTCTATTAATATGATCTCTTTTGTGCCTCATCAACTCCATGTTTCTGACGACCCTTGGATAGTCCATGATCCTGGAGATCATGTTCGTTTCGGCGACGTCATGTCGTTAAGTCCGGTTGAGTCCGCTTATCAAGCCATTCAATCGACAACCCTTACTACTTCTTCTTTTGACGAGTTGTCTCCTGATCCTTTCCGTGTCATCTTCCCTACTGACGAGATGATCATGTCTGTCCTGGATGACACCCCTTGGGATGATGGGCATCATCGTTCCATTATGTTTCTGGAACAACAGACTCTCGAGAATTATCAGCGGATTTCAACTCCGTCGACCGTTGTTGTTATAACTATTGTTCCCCAATCTACACGCGATGTGTTCGCAGAAGGGAACCTCAGTAACATTTCTCCCACGATACCCATTGATATTCCAGTTAAACCTGGGATAGTCGAGAACGTTCATATTGAAGCTCCATGTTCTCCCGAGGAAATTGTCACTTATACTTCCTTGTTTAAAGAATTACGTGATATCTTTGCCTGGAGTTACGAAGAAATGTCGGGTATTGACCCTGCTATTGTGGTCCACGAAATTAAGACATACCCCGAAGCTAAACCAGTCCGGCAGCGCCTCCGTCCTGTTCATCCACGTAAAGCGGCAGCCATCAAACTTGAAGTTGAAAAAATTCTTAAAGCCGGTTTTATTTATCCAGAGGCATTGACAGAGTGGATTTCTAACCCCGTACCGATTGATAAGAAAGGTGGTAGTATACGCGTTTGTGTTGATTATCGGGATATCAACAAAGCTTGTCCAAAGGACAATTTTCCAACCCCTTTCGTTGACCAGATAGTCGATGACTGTGCCGGCAGTGAAATATTTTCCCTCATGGATGGATTTTCCGTCTATAATCAAATCAATATCGCTCTTGAGGACCAACATAAAATGACTTTTATTTGTCCTTGGGGTACTTTTGCCTACAGAAAACTCCCTTTTGATCTAAAGAACGCAGGTGCTACGTTCAACCGTGCTATGTCTTACGTGTTTCATGATATCAGGCATATTGTTCATCATTATTTGGACGATTTGTCGGCTGACTCTTTACGTCGAGTCGATCACCCTAATAATCTCCGAGCAATTTTTGTTCGTTGTCGATTCTATCGCATTCACTTGAATCCTCATAAATGTGTCTTTTGCGTAGAATACGGCCGTCTTCTCGGTTTCATTGTTTCACGCCATGGGATCCGGGTAGATCCTATCAAGGTCGAGGCGATTCTTAATCTCCCTCCTCCTTCTTCTTTACATCAGTTACAAAGTTTGCAGGGGAAAGCAAACTTTCTTCGTCGCTTCATCCCGAATTACGCTGAAATTACTCGGGGTTTTACACGTCTTCTAAAGAAAGGTTCAAAGTTTGTCTGGGATAAGGTTGCTAATAACGCTTTTGAAGCCTTGAAATTATCCCTCACAAAAGCTCCTCTTCTTTTCCCTCCGGATTATAGTAGAGATTACTTTCTTTATCTAGCTGCGTCCGAGTATACTATCGGCATGGTCCTCGTTCAAGAGGATGATCACCACGATGAACATGTTATATATTACTTGAGTAGAAGTTTATCATCCACGGAAATCAAGTATCAACATGTTGAAAAACTGGCTTTGGTTGTTGTTCAAGCAGTTCAACGTTTTCGTCATTATATTCTCTCCATGAAGACTACAATGATTTCCCACTGTAACCCCATGCAACATATATTGACACGTCAATTGTTGGGGGGAAAGTACTCCAAGTGGATTGTTATTCTCCAGGAGTTCGATTTGGAATTCGATCGCGCCACGTCGAAGAAATCCCTAGTTTTCGCTGAGTTACGTTGTGATTTTCCCCACACTGCCACGGAAAAGGTAGCAGTCGATTCGTTACCTGACGAGTCACTTTTCCTTATCAGTACCAACGATATTTGGTACGAAGATATCATTATATATCTCCAAACTCAAACTTTTCGGCCTGCTTTATCCAGTAATGAACGACGTCGTTTCCGTTATCAAGCATGTCATTATATTATCCTCGGCGATACTCTTTACCGTCGAGGCATTGACTCTGTATTTTAGCGTTGTTTGACTTTTGAAGAAGCTGAGAAAGCGTTGAATGACTGTCATTCAGAAGCATGTGGTGGTCATATGTCTAGGTATGCTACTGCCCAGAAGATCTTGCGCGCAGGTTACTTTTGGTCTTCCTTATTCAATGACTGCATTACTGCTGTTCAGAAATGTCATGCCTGCTAGACCTATAATCAGAAGATTCGATTGCATCCTGCTCCCCTTCATCATGTGGTCTCAGTAGGTCCTTTCGCTAAATGGGGCATTGATTTCATGACATGTCACCCTCACTCGACTGGGGGGCATGGTTATATTATTGTAGATGTTGATTATTTTACTAAGTGGGTCGAGGCGATGCCGACATTTGATAATACTGGGAAGACTGCAGCGTTATTTCTTTTCAACCATGTCATCACTCGTTTTGGTGTTCATCAGGCTATCGTTACCGATCACGATAGTCATTTTAGGAATTATATGATGTCTGAACTTACAGAGAAGTTGGGCCTTTGACACGATAGTTCAACACCATATTATCCACAAGCTAATGGCCAGGTCGAAGCCATCAATAAGGTTCTCATCACTATCATTCGACGAATGATAGGAATACATAAAACCAGCTGGCACACAATGTTATTTTCAGCATTGTGGGTATATCGGACATCTGTTAAGTCTGCTACGGGATTCACGCCTTTTCGATTAGTGTATGGCATGGAAATCATTCAGCCAATAAAATGTGAAATATCGTCTTTGAAGCTAGCTGTAGAACTCTTACCTAATACTTATGCCGAAGAGGAACGTCTGTTGTATTTGATGCGATTAGACGAGACTCGTCGTGATGCTACTCTTGTAATAGAAGCCCAGAAGAAACGTGTTAAGGCACAGTATGACAAGAATGTCAAACCTCGTGTCTTCTCTGAAGGAGATCTTGTTCTTCTATATGAACAAGATAAATATGTCCTAGGAGCTGGGAAATTCGAACCAATGTGGTGTGGGCCTTACATTGTTAGCAGAGTGTTGGAAAAAGGAGCGTATGAACTAGTTGATTATGATGGTGTACATTTGAGTGAACCCAAGAATGGGTTGTACTTAAAGAAGTACTACGCATAAGTCATTTGTGCATGAGTACTTGTATTTTATGTATCATATTGCGTGTGTGTGTTACTTTAGTTTTGTTTTTTACGTTATCTGGTCTCTACCCTTACGTGAAGTTGTGTTTGATTGCCAGATGCCGGAGTTTTCGCTACCTTACATTGTCTTCGCCGACAGTGCTAGTCGTAGTACTCGGAACTTAGCTTCCGCTGCATGGGCAATCTATGCCCCGACAAACGAACTCATATCTCTACGAGGTATATGTCTTGGCCGAGCAACCAACAACATCGCAGAGTATCGCGCCGTGGTTGAATTACTGTGTGATGCTACCTCTCTCAGAATTCGCCATTTGGTTGTTCGACTTGATTCGCAATTGGTAGTACTACAGCTCAGTAATGTATATTCTATTCGAAGTCCTACTTTATTAAGGGTATATTTGCGGATTCGCCTCTTGGAACGACATTTTGATTAAGAATATCAACACATTCCTAGATGTCTTAATACATTGACAGATGTTTTAGCTAATTATGTATTGAACGGGCATTTAAATCACTTATAAATCAAACACATTAGATTGTACACAAATGTAAAGTAAGCCGGTAGAAGCCGTGTATATATATAACGATCAAAGTTTGTTTTTACAAAATGTGTCCGAAGACCAAAATATCAAAAATTGAAGCTCATGGCTTCTACATAATGACATCAATGATGTTCACGATAGCACACTAATGTCCTAGCAACTCTGCGGAGCAGACGACCCATAGAAGCAGAGACTCCCACAGTGTGACGTTGATCGCGTCGGGGAATCTCCTCTAGAGTCATATCTGGAACGTCGGCCATCAGACCCTCTAAGTTCTGCTCCACTGTCAGATAGTCTTCGACGTACTGTGGAACTGCGACTGCTGCCTCTCCTCGACGTTGGACAGGAGAACTACCAGCAGGTCTATATGCCCCAACGTCTGTGTTATCAACAAGAATTTGGTGTTAATCTTTGGATAAAACCATAAAAACAAAAACATTTAAATATGTTAAAAATACAAAAACATTTAAAAAATTAAAATTGGTGTACTTATTACCGAGGTCTCCCCACTGTGCATCATCAGGCAGTGCAAGGTCAAGATCACCACGGAAATCTAAGCCAGCATATGCATAATATTCTATCATCAGCACCTGGCCTTGAAGCCAGTCGAAGAAAAGATCGTCATACCTGACGATCGGTCCTGCCACATGTCTAGCCATGAGTTGACACCATCGTAACATCCATGGATCTCTGGGACCTGGAAAATGCCACTCACCCTGAAGTCTAAACACAGGGACCCTCTCACAGAAGAAGAACACCAATGATCCATAACCAAGCTGTTTTAGATCTCCACGCCTGCATTTGGTCAGTTGTTTTTGACACTGCGTAAAACTGCGTCAGCCCAGTTGAAGACCCGGGGCTCAGTACACTCGATGGCATACTGAAAATAGATCTGCAGAGCTATATGTGGGGCAGCACTTCCTGCCATCCGAGCGATAGTAAAGAGAATGGTACGGAGAGTTATATCAGTCACTCCCCAAATGGCCACTTTTCTTTTTTGTCGTTCAGCCTCAGGCACGCAGTATTCCCGGCAATACTCACTCATATTTAAACCACCCCTTCGGCTACCTGTCAAACTAACATAAGACCCTCGCCTGGATAGCCCAGTTAATAAATAGATGTCCTCAATGTCGATAGTCAATGTGTGAGCTCCGACATTAAAAACCTGCTGATCCGGATCCCACATCCGGACTAAGTGTTCTAGCAATCGAACTTGGGCTCTCATGCCCGGTATGCGGAAATACTTCAAGAGACCGAAATCTCTTAGAGCAGCAATGGTTGGAGGGTGATTTTCGACGTTTGTATTATCTTCCTCGTGTTCTCGTTCTCTCCATTCGAGCACCATGATGATGGTTATAAACCTGCATGGGGAACATATCCAGGTTTACAGCCATCATCATGGTGCTCGAATGGAGAGAACGGGAACACGAGGAAGATAATACAAATGTCGAAAATCACCCTCCAACCATTGTTGCTCTAAGAGATTGCGGTCTCTTGAAGTATTTCCGCATACCGGGCATGAGAGCCCAAGTTCGATTGATAGAACACTTAGTCCGGATGTGGGATCCGGATCAGTAGTTTTTTAATGTCGAAGCTCACACATTGACTATCGACATTGAGGACATCTATTTCTTAACTGGGCTATCCAGGCGAGGGTCCTATGTCAGTTTGACTGGTAGCCGAAAGGGTGGTTTAAAAATGAGTGAGTATTGTCGGGAGTAGTGCGTGTCTGAGGCTGAACGACAAAAAGGGAAAGTGGCCATTTGGGGAGTGACTGATATAACTCTCAGTACCATTCTCTTCACTATCGTTCGGATGGCAGGAAGTGCTGCCCCACATATGGCTCTGCAGAGCTATTTTCAGTATGTCATCGAGTGTACTGAGCCCCAGGTCTTCAACTGGGCTGATGCAGTTTTACGCAGTCTCAAAAACAACTGACCAAATGTAGGTGTGGAGATCTAAAACAGTTTGGTTATGGATCATTGTTGGTGTCCTTCTTCTGTGAGAGGGTCCCTGTGTTTAGACTTCAGGCTGAGTGGCATTTTTCGGGTCCCAGAGATCCACGGATGTTACGATGGTGTCAACTCATGGTTCGTCATGTGGCAGGACCGATCGTCAGGTATGACGATACCTTCTTTGACTGGCTTCGAGGCCAGGTGCTGATGGTAGAAGATTATACATATTTTGGCTTGGATTTCCATGGCGATCCTCACCTTGCCCTACCTGAGGATACACAATGGGGAGACCTCGGTAAGAAGTACATCTAATTTTTAAGTTTTTAAATGTTTTTGGATTTTTAACCATATTTAAATGTTTTTGTTTTTATAGTTTTACCCAAAGATTAACACCAAATTTTATATTGATAACACAGACGTTGGGGCATATAGACCTGCTGGTAGTTCTCATGTCCAGCGTCGAGGAGAGGCAGAAGTAGCAGTTCCACAGTACGTCGAGGACTATCTGACCGTGGAGCATAACTTAGAGGGTCTGATGGCAGACGTTCTAGATATGACTCTGGAGGAAATTCCACGACGCGATCAGCGTCACACTGTGGGAGTCTCTGCCTCTATGGGTCGCTTGCTCCGCAGAGTTGCTAGGACATTAGTGCGTTATCGTGAACATCATTGATGTCATTATGTAGAATCTATGGGCTTCAATTTTGATATTTTGGTCTTCGGACACATTTTGTAAAAAAAAACTTTGATCGTTATATATATACACAGCTTCTACCGGCTTACTTTACATTTGTGTACAATTTAATGTGTTTGATTTATAAGTGATTTAAATGCCTGTCCAATACATAATTAGTTAAAGCATCTGTCAATGTATTAAGACATCTAGGAATGTGTTGATATTCAATGTGATCAAAATGTCGTTCCAAGAGGCGAATCCACAAATATACCCTCAATAAAGTAGGACTTCGAATAGAGTAGACATTATTGAGCTGTAGTACTACCATCTGCGAGTCGAGTCGAACAACCAAATGACGAATTCCAAGAGAGATAGAATCAACCAGTAATTCCTCAACGGCGCTATACTCTGCGATGTTGTTGGTTGCTCGACAAAGACATACACCTCGTAAAGATATAAGCTCGTTTGTTGGGACATAGATTTCCCAGGCAGCGGAAGCTAGGTTCCGAGTACTACGGCTAGCACCGTCAGCGAAGCCAATATAAGGTAGCGAATACTCCGACATCTGGCAATCAAACACTTCACGTAAGAGCAGAGACCAAATAACGTCAAACGCAAAACTAAAAATAACACACACACTCAGTATGATACATAAAATACAAATACTCATGCACAAATGACTTATGCGTAGTACTTCTTTAAGTACAACCCATTCCTGGGTTCACTCAAAGGTACACCATCATAATCAACTAGTTCATACGCTCCTTTTTCCAACACTCTACT
>WSFP011385953.1:0-28815 GCA_009831015.1 Picea engelmannii | reverse complement strand
GTACTCTGATCCTATAGATAATATTACTCAATGTATTCTATGAAACTCCTCCAATTTTCACTCCTTGAATCCTCCCCAAAAAGAGGTTATAGAAAGAATGGTAGACTTTATTCAATTCTGGTCTATTCAGGAGAGTGAACTTGTGCCCTGCGCTCAATAATTAACATCCGATTCTGAAACTTGTAAAAAAGAAACTGCAGTCCGTACTCTTTCCAATGAAATTTGTCCCACTTCATTTGGATTCTCGATGAAGAAGTTATGACTATTTTACCCGGAACACCTGTTTATTGACTAGCTTCAGGACTGGTCACAAACCCTATCTTCCACAGAGTGTATATCCATAATTATAGCGAATCAAGAGCTGAAATTTTTACCAGAGGTACCTTGATATGTCTTCTCAATACCATAGTGATTTCACCATTTGAATCATTCTAGAAAAAAAGTCATAGAAAAAATGGTAAGATGACCTGAAAATAACATACCTTAGAACACATCACCAAAAGACTTCATCCTCCATTGAAATCCGGCCTTCTTTTCTTCTTATTTCCTCTAAAATTTGACTTGTATCAAATGAATGTATAATGATGTTTATTTATACCATTTATGTCACTTCCTTTTAACATTAGGTCTGACTTGACACTTTCTTATTTTGTAATTCTTTTCTTTAATTACCTTCAGGGCCTACATGTACTTCCTTCTTCAATTCACTTTGTTATCTTCAAAAATTCATTTCTCCTCAACCATGAGGATCCATGTGACATGCCACATACCACCAGAAACAACATGATTTATACTATCCATCCATGGGTTTTGTATCTGCATGTGCATTTTCCTTCATGTCTAAATACCTTCTGTTAGCACCAATTCTTGCAAGCAGGGTGTTTTTTCCCCGATTTCAGACCCTTGATGTAAAATGTGAAGAAATGGGGTTTGAAAACCCATCAAATGCATTCTAGTCCAAGGTCACAGCCATGAGCGCAATAAGAAGCGCACAAAAAATCCATTTCGGGTTGAAAATGCAAACAGGCAAGCGACTCTAGTATTCAATGACGAGGATCAATCGACGAAGTAGATCGACGGTCGGCGGGTAATTGCGGTCAACAGAGTTGTGCCAGGATCAGCGCAAGGAATAGCCCTTACACCACCGAAATGATCAGGGCTGCCTGATCCACTGGAGATAGGTGGTAGCTAGTTATCTTTTCGGGGATCGTAAGTTGGAAAGACAAGGTTATCCCTTGGGTTTCAAAACCCCGAAACGCGAAATGTGATAGCTCCGGGAGCCTGGCCCGCGATCATGGCCTAAGGTTCGGTGGAAAGGATGGGGCCTAAATAAGAGGATAGGGGAGATTTCAGGATATTTCAGGTGAAAGCATTGATGTGATCTCAGCCGCCCATCCAAAGGGACACGTGGTGCGCGATTAGGCTCTTTGCCTTTTCGCCCATCACGACTTTGAAAAGCGAGGATCAACCTCTTCCCAGCCGTGAGACGTGAAGTGTCGAGAGCGTCCAGGACTTGGGCCCATTGTATCACGGAGCATTCTCAGCTGTCCATCCAAAGGGACATGTGGTGCATGATTAGGCTCTTCGCCTTTTCACCCATCACGACTTTGATATCCCTCATATCAAAGTCGAAAGTCGAAAGTGCTCCTTCATATCCCTGAGACACGAAATGTCGAAAGTGCCTTTGAAGATAGGCACAGGGTCACAACCCGTGGTCACTTGGGGGTGATAGAAAGAACTGCGCAAAGGGCCGAAGCATCTAGTTTAGCTGCAGAAGGGATCACCGTGTTCTCCAGGTGCTATTTCAACTTGATCTCAATCCTGATACCTGCTCGGAGTAAATGAAGAAGAGAGGGGGTGGTTGAAACCTCTCCTCACTCATTAATTTCGAGGTATGGAGGTCTCGATAGGAAGTCCACCCGCGGTGGTCCTCTGTACTGGTTTTCCCACAAAATCCATGCCAATGTCCTCAACTCACCGGGGAAGTCTGTGCATGCTAATTCGACATTTAAGGGCTTAGCTACCCCTTAGCATGAGCCATGTAGAGTTAAGATGGTGTATGACAAAATAGTGCAGGCTATATTTGATTGAAGAGACACCCCATCCTGAAAGCCTAGCACGCCTCTATTGTGCGAATTTTTCTGAGTATATGTACTCAGTTTTTGTATTGTTGTGGAATATCAATGGTTGATCTAGGCTCCTGATTGTAAAGTTTTGATGAAGCGCTGGTCGCTCGGTTATGTATTGGCATTTGAGATTTCTTACTTTATGGATGTCAGCCTCTTTCCATCTCTTTCTTTACACTGTGTTAGAACAGCTCGGAATTGGAGGATCTAGTCGAGTTGCAATGTTATAGGATGATGTAGGTTGGATCACTGTAATAGTCGCAGGGTTTCTAATTAGTTCTTGTGATTTCTCAACGCTGAATGGCTCGAAATTGGAGGATCTAGTCGAGCCACCTTTCAGTTCTTTGAAACTCGGGGTCAAGAGGATCTTGTCTTCTACATTTTTCCTCCTCAAGATGCCGAAGGCCTGATGCTCGAGGTAGTCTTGCTCACTCATCTCATTAAGTCTTCCATCTATCCATCTTATACTCAACTTACTGACGAAAGTTGGATCAAGACCTCCCTTGTTTTCTACATACCAGGCCCAGTTTCCCGAGTTAAAACTATACCTTCCTGGGTCTCTACCCATCTGATCACCCATTAAATTTATTCGTGACATAAAACTGATGGGCGTTGGGCTCTGCTCCTGTTGTAAACCAGGAGTGACTTCTGACGCTAACATTTCTGGCGTCGTTGCCGGGGATGAAGTTGAAGATTTTCCCTGGGTAGAACGAAATTGAGCGTCTGATTCTGAAGGTGCATCATACATCAGAGCCCTTCAAGATTGCTACTGTGCACCTGGCGACTCCACTGTGGTGACTCCAAGGTCTCCACATCATTGTTTTAGTTGTGGCTACTGTTAGCACACCTGAAAGATGACCCAGAGGAGCTCTCTCGAGAAAGTTTCAGCAGTTGCTTTCTCAACCTGAGAAATTTCCTAGGGTAACGACAACATTAAGATCTGGCCTTTGATGGTGAACAAGGACCAAGCATATTCGAAGCTGTGCATATTTCACCTGGAGACTCCATGATTCAAGGATCGGTCGACGACTTCAATAAATCGATATGGAAAATATCTTAGCTCAAAGGTTGGCTTTCTATGACTTTTCCTAGATAGTTGGTTTTCCTAATCCACTGCTAGATAGAGATGGATGGGAAGATATCCTCCCTGAATTTCAAGCAAAATTTTCAGAGATACCAACTGAGCATTTACTGGACTTTCATGAGGTTATTCATCGACTTAATATCATGCATGAATATGTCCAGATTAAGATTTTTAAGTATTCATTGAAGTGAGCTGCTCTTGATTGGTGTCGATCTCTTCCCACTGCAAGCATCCATTCTTTGGCAAATTTTCATACAACTTTCAATTTGTTTTGTAAATATTACTATCCAGCTGATTGTTTGTTTGAAAACTGTTGTGAGGAGTTTTCTTTACTTCATGAAGCCTCTGCTGGCCCTGTAGAACATGTTTGTGATGAAGCTTTTACTGTGGAGGAAAGCATTTTCCATGAAAAAATAGAGGTGTTGAATGATATTAATTGTGTTAGCCCTAGAACGGAAGCATCTGACATTATTTCAGATGCACCTGTTCTTTTAGATGTTCATAAAGATCAATGCGCCTCTTGTGAAAATTATGAGTTTATAGAGCAGATGTGGTCTATAGTAGATGGCTCACCTGGGTATCAGGTTGAAGCAGATGTTCCTAGCAGCCCTGATTATGATGACGAAGACCTCCCCGTTTTTAAGGAAGAGGTGGTTGTGGAGGAGGATTTTTCTCTTTTCCTTCAAGGGGTTTCTCACGATATATTTTTAGCTAGGATTAAAGAGAAAAAAATTATGTATGAACAACCAGAAGCAACAGATACCACTGTCCCTGAAATGGATATTTTTGACGGGATCACTATTCTGGAGGAGGAACATAGAAATGAAGGTCAGCCCCTTTTTGATGAATATTATAGTGATGATGAGCAACAAGCTTATATTACATTTGATCACTATGAAGACACTGACCGACATGAAAACAAGCAGATCCATCCCATGGTCCCTGTTTATGACGAATACGAATCTGACCTGGGAGAGAGCCAACAAGAAGAGGAGAAAGAACTAGAGGAGAAGAGTATTTTCTGTCCGGAGCTAGTCAGCGAGCAACCACTGCCTGAGAGCAGTGAGCCTATGTCAGTTGTCCACCCATTTGTGCTTATCAGAGATATTCAACCACATGTGAACAACTGTGTAGCAGAGGAGACTGTCTGTCACATATTTTCTGGAATTCACCAGTCATTCTATGACCCTGTCAGCAAGTACATGGAGTGGCATTTCCTTTATGCCTTGGAGCCGCCCACCTTCATCTTCATGACAGTCCTTGAAGATGAATTAAAGGATGTAACCATTCTGATGTCCTGGTTACATCGTCTATTATCCATCATCGACAGATGGAAGGAGCTTCTATTCAGAAAGCTACTTGAATGGATATGGTGGAATTTTTCTTTCACCTAGCCCCATGTAAAGGATTCTGATAGTTTAGGACTGTACATAAATAAGTTCCTTTGAGCATGTAGCTTTGTTTGTTTTGCTTTACTTTTTGGCCTGTATTTTCAGCAACATGAGGTTTTGAGCTTGACTCCATAGCCCAACATCAAGGCACTGAAGCTGTAGAATGAGTTCTTAGAGCATCACAGGGACGACTCTATCCCCCATGGAGCCTAATGTTAGCACCAATTCTTGCAAGAGGGGTGTTTTTTCCCTGATTTCAGACCCTTGATGTAAAATGTGAAGAAATGGGGTTTGAAAACCCATCAAATGCATTCTAGTCCAAGGTCACATCCATGAGCACAATAAGCAGCGCACAAAAAATCCATTTTGGGTTGAAAATGCAAACAGGTGAGCGGCTCCAGTATTCAACGACGAGGATCAATCGATGAAGCAGATCGACGGTTGGCGGGTAATTGCGATCAATAGAGTTGCGCCAGGTTTAGTGCAAGGAATAACGCTTACACCACCGAAATGATTAGGCCCGCCCTATCTAGTGGAGACAGGTGGTAGCTAGTCAGCGTTTCGGGGATCGTAAGTTGGAAAGGCAGGGTTATCCCTTGGGTTTCAAAACCCCGAAACACAAAATGTGATAGCCTCGGGAGCCTGCCCATGGTCATGGCCTAAGGTTCGGTGGAAAGGATGGGGCATAAATAAGAGGACAGGGGAGCTTTCAAGATATTTCAGGTGAAAGCATTGATGTGATCTCAACCATCCATCCAAAGGGACACGTGGTGCACGATTAGGCTCTTTGCCTTTTCGCCCATGGTAACTTTGAAAAGCGAGGTTCAACCTCTTCCCAGCCGCGAGACACGAAGTGCCGAGAGCATCCAGGACCCGGGCCCACTGTATCATGGAGCAATCTCAACCATCCATCCAAAGGGACACGTGGTGCGCGATTAGGCTCTTCGCCTTTTCGCCCATCACGATTTTGAAGCACAAGAAGCAACTCCTTCATATCCCCGAGATGCAAAATGCCGAAAGTGCCTTTGAATATAGGCACAGGGTCACAAACCATGGTCACTTGGGAGCGATAGAAAGAACTGCGCAAAGGGATGAAGCGCTGAAACTGAATCTGATGTAAATTCAACCTTTTTACCTTTTTGAGTGATATGATAAACTGAGAGCAGATTCATATAAATCTTTGGAACATGTAAAACAATCTCAAAACTGCCATTATGGATTTCCACTCTCCCTTCTCCTGCTACTACTACTGGAGTATCATCCCCCATGAGAATAGGGGGTCTTGAGCATGGATTCAATGAAGTAAAAACTTCCTCTTTAACCGCCATATGATGGGATTCACCAGAATCTATAATCCATGAATCAGATGAGGAATTAATTGAAACAAGAGCATGCTGATTACCTTTCTTAGGATCATGATATTCTTCCTTCTGCTTCTTGACTCCCTCTAGAATGAAGTTTCCAAGGTTGTTATGTTGAAGTGCCTATGCCATAAGATCGATTTGTTTCTTCATGTGTGTGGATTCTTCATGATTCAATTTATTGCAGTAAGTGCACTGCTTTCCCTTTTCTTCTTCTTGGAATCTGAAGAGTCTTTGGAACTTGAAGAATCGTTAAAGGGTTTGGAATATCCCTCCTTCTCGTTCTGTTTGGATGGTCCTTTTACGTCATGCATGGTGAGTGCACGTGCTTTGGGATCTTTCATGAGGCCCATATATATGAGTTTTTTCCACTCTTGTGTGAGAGACTCAATGAACTGAGCCATCGTAGGCATTTTCCAATTTGCTCCCAAAAGACATCTCCCAGAATGGAAATTGGAGACATATACATCGTATTCTAGTCCTAGCTTGGCCAAGATTTTTAGAATAAGTTGTTTCTCTTATGTAGACTTGTCAATACCACATTCACCCAAGCTCAAAATCAAAGATTTAAATTTAGTAAAGAAATCATGTATATTATCAAAACTTTTAGGGTCTAAGTTATTCAACTCTACCTCAAGCATATGACCTCACATCTCATCCTACTTTCCAAAGAGTCCTTCCAAGGTGGTGAATATTGTGAAAAACTAAATCGTCGCACCTTGGTGAAGAGTACAGTGCGACGATGTCGCACCTTGATTGTTTATAGGCTGTGATGATTCCTGATTTTTTTTCTTAAGTGTGAATGCGACTGTTACACCCTAGCAGTGGATAGACTACATCGATTCCAATTGTTGCACCTTTCGATAGGGATAAGATGCGATGATGGAAGAAACTAGGTTTACTCAATAACTAAATCTTCTTTCTCTCTTCTCTGGCTTGTCTGGGTTTCTCCAAGAAACTCGGCTCTGATACCATGCCAATGTTTCATGAAAACCTAGACAAGAGACCTAGTTAAAGCACACACAAACAAAGCTTATCAAGAAAAGGAAGAGAGATACAATATGAAGAATGAGAATCAATGTATATTATGATCTGTTCAATGAGTGAATGATATTGAGCCATATAGGAAATGACATCCTATCTTAGGAATGCATGCATAATAGTGATGGTCTAAAATTAGAAAGTCTAAAATATAACTAGTTAGTTAACTCCCACTGAACTAGTGTGCCAAAAATAGAAATTTCTCCAACATTGTGGGCCTACAAAGGAAATTTATTAAAAAATGGATTGATCAACATGTTTACATTGGGAAATTTAGATGAGCCTTAGGCACAAATTGGCAATTAGGGTTTTTGCAAAGTTTCTCAATTGATTTTAGAAGTGATAATTTCCATTTCTATTGAGGATGGAAGAGTTCGACAAAACCTTATCATGATTTAATAGTATTTTTTAAGTCCTATAGTTGTGTACTCCTCTATGCTCCTATCCTTTTTCCTCTTATGTTTAGCTGATTTTCTAATATTATCCCCAATTTGTTAATTGTTGCAATCGAGACTTGGGTGCACTAATTGATAACTAAATTTGCTCCTAATTCCTTTTTCCAAGTCTTTTTATTTTCTTTTTGATCCACAAAAACCCCATCACAACTTTCAGAGGTGACACATTCCCTTTTCAAAGTTTGTGTATTTATTGTCAAGAATTTTCTTGTTCTAGGCATTCATATTACTTATTACTTTTTGGATATACAAATAATCTTACCATCCATATCTTGTTGGTTGGCCCAAAATAGTATTCTATATTTGGGGCACTACTTAACTTTGACATTGTGTAAGCCTCCTTAATTTGTATATGATTATAGAATGAAAATGGATATCATATTTATTTTTTTAAGTGTGAATGGTAAATTTTTTGATTTGTGGTTAATTTACATAATATCTTAATATTTAAGTAAATATTGACATAAAGAGAATTTAGATTGACTTTTCAAGTTAAATGACACTTGTGTAAATATTTCATAGAAAATTTTCTATTTGACTATTATATTTTAGTGTTACACACATTCAAATGGGATCAATAAGCATAAGGGATACCTAGTACTTCTTTCACAATTTTTATAGTCCATAATGTACCTAAAAATGAAGGAGAGTGTATCACATCATAATAGGATTCAAAACAAGTGATTAATATTGTTAGTTTGTGATGTAGCTCCTATGGCTTGCAAATCAAAGTTACACAACAAAATCACTCATAACAAACCACAAATAAGTAAATGCATTAAATAATAATAAACATTACACACAATATGTTATTAATAAAAAAATAATGCATTAAATAATAATAAACATTACACAAAATACATTATCAATAAAAAAACTAGAGTAAATACCCTCACCAACAATCTATGCAACTTTAATGAATCAATACCTATTGCTTTTAGGAGTCATTACATTCATAAAGCCAATGCACATATGTCTAGATCTCGTGACAACAAACACCACAAAAAAATTCGAAATCAAAAGAGAGCCAAAGGCCTTTTGTTCATTCACAATATTCATATTTATGCTTATGCTCCTTGGTTTTTGACCTCTCAACTACCTCGTGACCCATCATATTACGTGAGGATTGCACATGCGATTTTTATCACATGATTCAGAGAGTTTCATTTTGGTATGATGATTCTAGCCTTCCAAGGGTTGGAAATTGGGATGAAGTTACTTCAATTGTGCATAACGTTCTTCATGGACCAATGTTGTCGAGATCACCTAGTCATGTTATAGTCACTTCTTTCACTTTATGTTGCAAGGTTAGTTTATGTCTTAGTTGTGAGTTTCCTTTTGCATGGTGGTGTACTTTCCTTGTGTTTTCTTAGTGTCATTCATATTCCATTAAAATTTTCATAATTTTACCTAGTTAATTTGTATATCACAAGAATGTGTTCACTTTTTACCTACGTGGAACCCACATCACACTTACATTTTCATCACATTCCATCTCCTAGAAGGTGCATGGTGCATTTTGCTTATAATTCCCTAGGTATTATTTCATAATGACCATTTTGTTTGTCATATTTTCATCTTTTCATCATTTCATTTTGTGAACACGTCTAATTGGTTTGGGTTATTTTAACTAAATTCCAAAACCTTAGGTTCAGTGCTAAATTATTGGCCTATTAATGCTCAAATGTTATAATTCTTCATTAAGGCATAATTCCCTAAGTTTTGTCATGATTTATCACTAGGGAATGCAAATTTATATCTATGTGATATACACTTGAGCCTAACACTCCCCTTTTGACACACATGTTGAGGAAACCCACTAAAAATAATTTATTTTTTTAGCCTAATATGAGCCTTGTTCACATGTGCAAACTCATTTGCTTGACCATTTTACACCTTTATCCTTTGGCACAAATATTGAGGAGGTTGTTGGATCTTCACGATTGACTAGGGGTTTAATCATGCATACACCCTAGGGTTTTGACAACTCACTCATCTATCCACCTCATGCACTCAACCAATCACGTGTATGCACACATTCCTATGACATTAGGTGGTGCAATCATCTATGGGGTCTCATATGCACTTTGCATGAGCTTGTAAACACCTATTACACATTGTGAAGTGAATTGTAATTGATTTTTCCACTTTTGGAGGCCTGCTTGCACATTTATTAAGGAGATAAGGTGGTTTTAATGTGGACCCGTTACACAACTTCATAGGGTGCACTTCCTATGTTGGATTCTTCATGGTTGAATTGGTTAGAGGAGGTTATGAGTGCACAAATTCCAAGGGTGCATGACTAACTTTATCCTAGGGCATGCAATATTTAAATATGGTGGTGGTTTTATATGGACCCAAACTTCTCTCTCTCCTGGGGTGCACTAGATGAAAATAATATTTTATTGTTATATTCTAGTCAAAGTGGTTCAAAAAGCACAAATTCCAAGGGTGCACCTATTGAAAAGTATTTTTATGTATTCTTGGTAAAAGGGCTTCTAGAAGAATGTCCTCATCATGGCACTTGGAATTTGCACACCTATTTTGGAGATGCACCCTACCTCATTGACTTGGAATTTTTATTATTCTATTGAGGTGGTTATTCTTGAGGAGCACCCTTGCACATAAGGAGGACAAGTGGCATTTGTGTATACACCTTGCATGAAATTGAAGGTTAAGGATGATGACATGTGGAATCACATTAATTTGGAAACTATTATTTAGCATTTGTTATGGTAATTTTTTCTTAGTTCACCCGCTTAGGAATTATTGTAATATTTTCTAGCATTTTCTAATATTTCTCTTTGGAAAAAAAAGGAAAATACTATTTTATTGTAAAAGGGGTTCAACTCAAACCTATGTAAGGGTTTTCTCTCTTCTTCATTTGTAATGGTTGAATTTGGGAGAATTTCCTTGGAGCTTAATGAAATATCTATAGGATGTGTTTGGAGGATCAACAAAAAATCTTGTGGGTGAGGATATCTTCTAAATTTTTATGTTATTCTTCTTGCTAGAAGTATCTTGACATATGCTCATGGAGTAAATATTTGGTAAAATCATTCATATTTCTTTTATGTTATCAATGAATTATTGTTTATGATTGCATGCCTCTCTACTCTAGGATGAATGCACATACACATTATTCTCGATAGCCATAATTTTCATGAGTATTGGATGGTATCTACTCTAGTACTATCATTGGTTATATTTCTGTAATATGGGACATCAATAAACGGGTTAATATATCTTACACTTTTCAGCCATATTGTTCCTTTTCCCCCATTAGGATAGCCTTCCATTTGAGCCTTGATTTGACTCCATATTCCCAATGATAAGACACTAGTCTCCAATCCACTTTTCATTTCACATTGCAATTCATAGCCTAAAATCATAACAATCCTATTCTAAGGAAGCACCCCTTGACCTGGAGGTGATTTGTCCTAAAGTGTGAAGAGGGTTGGTGAGGTGACGTTAGCCTCTCTCTTAGTTCCTACAAGGCCTTGTTTAATCATTAAGACTTTATCTCAAGAAGTGAGGTTTTGAGAGGTAACATACCGTAAGCATTCAAATCCAAAATACAACCCTCGATATTCCCATGATTTACCAAAATCAATAAAAAAATGTTGAATTTGCCTTAATTTCTCAATATTTCTTTGTATCTAGTTAAAATGGAGTACAAATTTGCACAAGAGGGGTTAGAAAAATGCACGCCAAAATTTGTATAGGTGTCCTTTTGAAAAAGTGAGAGATGATATTTTAATATTTTCATGCTACCGACAAAATTCATGTCTCAAAATTTTTTAAGTCACCTCCGTTTGCTTATATTGAATCTACCAAGTTAGAAACTTATGCAAATTTCATTGAAATTGACCAAAATTTCCCAGGTTCATTAAAACAAATCCTATGTTTCATTTTTTGGCAAAATTGAGTGACTCAAATTAGATATTATTTGTTTTCTCAATCCCTACATCTCTCTATTTCCAAACTTTCAATTTGAGCCAAAAGAGTTGTTGTTGTGCAAAATACCAAAATTTTGCTCGCTTTTTACACAATCTTCAAAAATCATGTGACACTTTTTAAAGATACATGCCACATCTTCCTCATGTACGATTTAAGGAAATTGTCCGACTTAGTTGGTAATTTTCCATGTTGGGCACAAAACCCACGTCTTAGATTTTCTTTATTCATCTTCAAATACACATAGTTCACTTACAAAACTAACCTTTGAGATTGCTTTTGACATTTCTTGAAAATGCACTTCATCTTCACCAAAATGCAAATTGAGGCCGTGTTAAGGATCCATATCAAGATTTGCAACCTACTCTAAGTTTTTCTTCAATTATCAACAAGTCTTTTTCATCATGTCTTGTGATTCCATGTCTAGTGCTTAAAACAAGGATCCCCTTATTCCAACATTTTAGGAAAATGCACACATGGAGCTTTAAAAATGCATGCCTAGGGAAAATAGTCATGAAAAAGTCCTAAAATTATAACTAGAATTAATTTTAAGTATTTCACACCTATATATGAATTCAAATGCATGCAATATAGCTTTCTTAGGTAGGGATGCTCCTGCATTAGAGTCCCTTGGTTGGAAAAATTTGAGCATCTTCCTGAAAAGGTTGTTGGGAATCAACAAATGATGGGTGTCTAGTCTTCTTCTTTCTTTTATTCTTTCTCCTCTTCCACACTCTTTTCTTCATGCATTTAGCATTCATCTCTACTTCTCTTAAGTGTTTTCCTCTGTACACTTCAATTGTAGGAAATACCTCATACCTACCTTTATTTCTAATTCAACCTTCTCCTTCATCACCTTCAACATATCTGTAACCTACTACCACTCTTTGTTAATGGGGATCATTTCCTCAAAATGATCCCAATGAGTGGTGCTTACCACATCCTCATCCCCCCTCTTTTTCTCCATCACCACTATTTCATTGAACACCAAAAATTCCCGTTGCTTAAGAATATCCCCATTCTATTTTCTTTTTAATGAAACCACTCCTCTACTGAAATCATCTTCAATTTTTTTTTGTTGTACTTCATATTCACACTCTTTCATCAAATTTTCTACTGTAACTGTACATCTTTTCTTTGGTATATTGTTGCTTCAAACAAAATGATGATTTATCAACCCGCAAACAAATCAACACTCAAAAAATCATGGGAGTTCACATTTCCCATTTTTAGCTCTTTGACTATTACATCTATTGTAACATCATCTCCTTGCAACTCCATTTTTGCAAGACCACTTCATTCTACAACACCATCATCTTCTGCAACACCACTCACTGCTGCAACATCTTTCCACTACAACTCTACTACTACATTACCACTCATCTCTACAACAATTCTTGTTCCTACAACTTCACCCACCGTTGAACAATATCTTTGGTTTGCACATTGATCCAGGTGGATCTTCTGACATATAAAAATTGATGTTCTCAAATTTTGATGAAAAGGTCTCCATGATGTAGAGCTCAACGAGATATTTCTAACACAACTTGAACATGCTCAAACAAACATCGTATGAGAAATTTATGTGATTATGAAGTTTTGGACAAATAGGAAAAACAAATGATAGGGTTGACATGTGTCATCACTAGGGGTTGACACATGGTAGTACAAATGTTGATGTGGCATGCTGATTGCATTGTACAAATGTTTACATGGCATGTTGACTAGATTGTATGGATGTTGATGTGGCATGATTACTAGGTTGTATGGATGTTGATGTGGCATGGTGATTGGGCTATACTAATGCTGACGTGGTGTTGTCATAGTAGGTTGGTGTGGTGAAAGGTGTCGCAAGCTGATTGTATAGGTTATGGGGGGTGCCATGTGGATCAATCAGAGCCCACCACGTGGCAACCCTGATTTTTCCAAAGGGGGTTTACCAACCTCGAAAGGATTAGGTGGGTGGATCGAACCCCGAAGCTTCATGAAATCAAATCAATGGCCTACCAACAACCATTAGTTGGAATAGAATCAAGACAAAATTTATTTAAAGTGAGTTGTTAAAATATATGGCAAAAAATGGACGATCGACAAGTTTGACCCCACGACCTCTTCCCAACAAAGCCAACAATTTAACCAAAACGCCAACCACAATTCTTATTTGGTGCGACAAGATTATTGCAATTAAAATGCAGTATTTGCATAACCTGGAAAATCCCAACGAGCACAGATTCGACTCTGTGACCTATTATTTATAACCAGAGCACTTTCACCATTGCACCATAATTGTATGTATTGAAAGGAATTGACGCCCTATAGTTTTATGGTCTAATTTTGTTGTATAATTGAAGAACAAAGCAAATTTAATCCTTTTTGAATGTAGGAAGAGCGGGGGAATTTGTTCCCAATACCATGTTGCAGCCTTCCTAGAATCGAAGATGTAGCCCAAGATGGGTAACTTCGTTATCAACTTGTGTCTATTTGTCTTTGTTATTGCTCTTCATTTCTTGAATTTCAGTCTTTCAAACATTTATTGAATATTAATATTTAAGTTAAGATAATTCACCCTTAACATTGTTTTGAAAATTAGTAGGTAATTTCAGATCACACATACATCCTCTCAACCATCATATTACTTTCTATGTCTTCTTGAGTTTGATGTACAAAATCCTTCACCTCACTCTTTCCAATGCAATATTCCACCAGAAATCCTTCTTGTGGACTCTCATTTCTCATGCTATTAGTAATATGCACCTCACACACACTTTCCTCAACAATATGCACCTTGATTTTACAATCAACATGTTCTATAGCCACATTCAACATAAGTTCTTTTTCCTTCTCTCTCTACCTCTTCTTTTTCTTTTTCTTTATCAACAACTTCTCAACTTCTAAGGATAATGATCAATATTGGATCATCATATTATTTTCATCTATCTCACTACTTTTTGGGTGGAAAAATTGGAGGAATAAACTTGTGGGGCTATTTCGGTGACTGTTCCAAATTTGGAAATTTGGGTCCAAAAAATAGTCAGAAATATTTCGGAGCCATTTTGAGGCATCAAGCAACCTTTTTTTTTTTTTTTTGGTCCAAACCTTGCTATGAAGGAATATTATAAATTCTACACGTCGATACCTTTCCAATGACGTAGACCATTTGTCAATCAGAGTTCGTATGAGAAAGTTATGCCTACTACAAGTTGACCTACCATATTGATCACCGTGGTGTGAGTGGATGCCATGTCAATCTCCATTACTTAGACGTGTGGGGCTAGCCACATAGTGTATTTTGTAAGAAAATTCTAGAAGGTCCAAAAGCTTATCACAATTGAAGGTTGAGGAAGTCAAAAACCTATCCCTAGATGACTATCGAGCTATGTTAAAACCTGGGCCACTAGGAGGAGAGAGGGTTCCATTATTTTGCATTGTATCTTATTCCATCGCTGAGAAAAACATATGAGAGTGGTATTCTATGAGCATAATATAGAAGGAGAGATTCTATAGCAGCCATACAAACCACAAGTCAAAGGAAACTCCACAAAGAGTGCCTCTTTCTTTGTACTTGGATCATTTATTTACCAGAGAAAAGAGAGTAGGGAAACCTCACCTTCTAGTCGGGTTTTCTCCCATATTGGGTTTCCCACGTCATATCTTGTGTTTATTTGTGGATGTTGTGAATGTGTTTTACTATTCTCTACTTTTCCGTGTTTTATCGATTTGATCAATAACCAAATATTCTGGAGATCTACATGAAATTAACCTTAATAGTAAAGATTTCAATATTTTATTAGATCTTTGGTGACAAACTATTCCAATGGAATATCCACATCCGTTTATAGATCATATTGGTATCAAAGCAAGTTTTTCTTTTGTGTATTTGTGGGAAGTTACAGGATCCAAGAATTGACTTAAATAGAAGTCGCAAAGAATCCTAGCCATGGCTAATACGGATTTATGAGCGGAATGAAATGAAACCATCGATTTATAATATCAACACAGAGACACATTGAACAATAAAAGAGATACAATAAAACTTGACTTCTATTAAATAATAAATATGCTAAAAATTGTAAAATGCAGGCTAAAAACAAGCTTGCTAGAATGGTGGCAGCTTATCTCTAAGAAGATATGTGATGTCTACGCTCATTCGTAAGAAGATGAGTACAATGAGGGTGTTGTGACCAAGAAGAATGGGACTTGGAGAATGTGTATCAATTACAAGGCGTTGAACAAGATTACACTGAAGAATCAATACCCCTACCAAGGATCAATGATCTATTGGACCAGTTGCAACATGCCAAGTAATTCACTAAGCTAGATTTGAAATCAGGATATCACCATGGACGATTCAAAGAAGAAGATACCTAGAATAATTCCTTCGAGACAAGGAAAGGTTTGTATGAGTGGTTGGTTATGCCATTCGGTTTATGCAATGAAATGGATACATTTATGAGACCAATGAATGGTGTTTTACGCCCATATCTAGATTCATTTTTTTTGTCTATTTGGATGATATACCAATTTATAGTACTACATGGGAGGAGAATATGTCACATCTTATGCAAGTGTTAGAGACTCTAAAAAAGAACCAGCTACAGGAAAATCTCAATAAATGCGAGTTTTCTCAACGTTGTTTGGTGTATTTTGGGTATGTGATTGGTGGAGGGGAGCTCAAGATAGATCCTGCAAAGATGTAGGCCATCATGAAATGGGCAATTCCTACAAATTTCACTGAAGTTAGGAGTTTTGTTTGAGCATCACAATACTTTCATAAGTTCATAGCTTCATTTTCAGTGGTAGCTGCACCACTCCAAACCATAACAACCAGTGGTAAGAGTTTCCAGTGGGGGAAGAATCAAGAGAAGGCCTTTGAGATATGAAAATAAACATCAGTCAAACAAGAATGCTCACACTACCAAGCTTGTAGAAGCCTTACGAAGTGGAGACATATGCAAGTGTGTATGCCATGGGAGAAATACTGATACAGGAAGGAAGGCTCGTTTGCTATCATTCTAAAATATTTCATGGGGAAGTTCTCAACTACCATAGCTACGACAAGGAGCTCTATGCATTGGTAAAAGCTATAAAAAAGTGGAAGCACTATTTGATGGGAAATGAGACCATCATTCACACATATCACCAACCACTACAATATTTTTAGGCCCAAAGTAAGCTACAACAAACTAGACATTACAAGTGGATGTGGTTTTTACAACAATTTCATTTGGTCATAAAGTATAAGAAGGATAAACAAATAAGTTGGCATAAATAGTTTCAGGACCACCCACATCTAAGATTACAACTTTGGGAACTCTAATGCACATGGATCCTTTTACCCATGATGCATACATAGAGGCATGCACAAAATATGATGACTTCAAGGAGGTGTTTCAACAACTACAAGGCCAAATTCATATAGAATAAGGTGATGACAAGGTTGTCTGTCATTTCCAAAATGGTTTACTCTACAATCTTGACAAGGTCTGTGTTCCTAAAGAAGAACGATTACAACTTATCAGAGAGGCTCACAGCTCCAAGGTTGAGGGACATTTTGGTGTTGGGAAGACAATTGCCAAATTACATAGTTATGTGTATTGTCCTAGAATGCAAGAAGATGTAGCACAATATATTAGAGGATGTATACTTTGTTGTACGAAAAATACCATTAACAAGAAGCAAGGTCTATACCATCCCTTACCTGTACTTACTCGACCTTTGGAAAGTATTTCCATGTATGTTTTGGGAGGTTTACCAACAACCAAGAAGGGACATGACTATCTATTTGTGGTATTTGACAGGTTCAACAAAATGCACATTCCCATGCCTTATAAACAAACCATAACTAGACAATAAGAAACGAATAAGTTATTTGAACAGGTTCGAGTGCACTTTGGGATACCAAGGAGCATCATCTCAGATAAGGATACCATATATCTTAGTGCATTTTGGACTACATTGTGGGAGAACATGGACACTAAGTTTAAGAGGTCTACAACATTCCATCCACCGATAGATGGGAAGACAGAAGTCAACAACATGACTTTGGTGCAGATTTTGAGGGGTTAAAATTAGAAGCATCCAAAGACCTGGGATGAAAATTTGATCTATATACAACACCCTTATAACATAACAGTCCACACCTCTATTGGTAAGTCCCCCTTTGAAACTTTCTTTGGATATTTTCCACCTTCACCCTTAGATGTTGTATATGGAAAAAAAGGAGGAGTGAGGAAAGACCTCATAGGAGATGCGTTAAAGGAAAAAAAAATTGTTGAGAAGATTAGATAGATCCATTTACAAGTACATGAGACACTAAATAAGTCACAAAAAAGTACAAGGCTAGACATGACCAACACAAAACAAATAAAACATTTAAAGTGGGAGATAGAGTATGGTTACAACTGAATAAGGAAATATTACAGGGTCCTGGTAAGAAGATCAAGGATCTGCGGTATGGTCCTTTTGAGGTATTGGAAAAGGTGGAAGATAATTCCTACAGACTTAGTCTACCCCCATACATGCACATTTACTCAGTAGTGAATGTGGAGAATCTCAAACTCTATGATCCCTCCATGTTGGATCAAGAGGAGGAGCAAGTCCTACCTTCCATAGAGGATTTAGCACCAGATGCTCAAACAGAGTTGGAAGAAGACATAGTTTTGCATAAGCGATCCAGAACTACAAGATAAGGGAAACATGACCTTTGACAGATTGGGTTGAAATGAAAACTTCCAGGCAAAGCAAAGTGGTACTCCGGGGAGAAGGTAGAGGGGAAATTTCCTCACCTAATTCAGTAAATATTTTTGGGACAAAAAGTCTCCCTAAATGGGGAGTTATAATCTAGATTGGATCACTATATTACTTGTAATCTATATCACTACTTTTTGGGTGGAAAAATTGGAGGAATTAGCTTGCAGAGCCATTTCGACGGCTGATCCAAATTTGGAAATTTGGGTTCAAAAAATAGTCAAAAATATTCCGGAGCCATTTTGAGGCATCAAACAACTTTTTTTTGGTCCAAACCTTGTTGTGGGGGAATATTCTAAATTCTATACTTCGATACCTTTCCAACGATGCAGACCGTTCGTCAATCAAAATTCATATGAGAAAGTTATGGCTCTCACAAGTTGACCTACCATATTGATCACCATGGTGTGAGTGGATGCCACGTCAACCTCCATTACTTAGACATGTGGGGCTAGCCATGTAGTGGATTTCCTAAGAACATTATATAAGGTCCAAAACCTTATCACAATGGAGGGTTTAGGAAGTCAAAAACATATCCCTAGATGGCTATCGAGCTATGTTAAAAAGTGGGCCACTAGGAGGAGAGAGGGTTCAATTATTTTGCATTGTATCTTGTTCCATATATAAGAAAAACAGATGAGAGTGGTATTTTGTGAGCATAACAGAGGAGGAGATATTATGTAGCAGCCATACAGACCACAAGTCAAAGACAACTCCACAGAGAGTGCCTCTTTCTTTGTACTTGCATAATTTCTTTACTAGAGAAAAGAGATTAGAGTAACCTCACCTTCTAGCTATATCTTCTTTCATATTGGGTTTCCCATGTCATATCTTGTGTTTATTTGTGGATGGTGTGTATGTGTTTTACCGTTCTCTATTTTTTTTTTTTTTTTCGTTTTATCTATTTTATCAGTAACTAAATATTCTGGAGATCTACAGAAAATTAACCTTAATAGTAAATATTTCAATATTTTATTAGATCGGTTGTGATGAATTGTTCCAGTGGAATATCCACAACAATTTACAAATCAACTAATTGAAAATCCTTTTCTATGGTGTACACCTTCTTCACATGCATCTTGTTCTTCTTCATTGTCTCTTACAAGACTAGATCTCATGGCCACTTCACAAAATTCATCAAATATTCTTCTACACACACACACACACACATATTTTCATTTTCTCTAGTCTTCTCTTCATTTTCAAATGATAATCATAATTTACAAACCTACCCTACAATTCAAAAACCATCTTCTCCCAAATCTAGAGCTTGTCTTTGCCGCTCCATGTTTTTTCCACCTTCAACTATTGCCACAAATAATATGCATAGATCCTCAATCTCCTATAGGAAATATTCACTCCACGAGGGTCTTAAATCTCATTGTACTCAAAATATTAGTGTATTTTTTCAATCTAGTCCATCAATTCTTCTAGATATCTACTTCCATCAAACTCATGCATATTCTTGTTCATTTGGTGTTGTTGCACACCATCCTCTTGATCTTTGTCATTTTTCTAGACCACTTTGGTTGTGACCCTTTCCCTTTGCTGAGCCAACCCAATGGCATCTAACCTCTTCATTATTTGCAACATTAATTGCTTCCTTACTTCTTATGTTGTCTCTTTCTCTACCACTCATAAGAAATTGACTTCTTCTTATCATGATGCCTTCTTCAACATGCCCACTCTCAAAAATATTATTTTTTTCTCATGTAGGCTACCGTCATTCAACATTCTATCTGCATTATTTCCTCTCTTCTTATGCATACTACCTCACTTGGTGTTTCATTTGCATCATTTTCCTCTCTTTCACAACAATACTCTTGTTGTCTTTCACCACATCTCCACAACTTTGTCTTCTACATCTTGTTTTGAAATTCTTCTTAGAATCCTCTCATTCCCCTTCTCAGACAATTCTACCCAACAATTCAGTCTTTGTTGGAACTACCTACAACACTGGGAGCCTTCAATCTTGAGTTCCACACACTTCTATTCATAGACAATTCTCCCCAACACTGCACTCCTTGTTGGAATTGTTTACTACGATTGAGAGTATTCAATATTAGGATCCACTCACTTTGATAAAACTTAATGCAATGCCAATGACCCGCAAATCAAAATCCACACAATGAAAACACTCACAACAAACCACAAATGTGTAAATGCATTAAATAATAACATACTTACATATACACAATCTATTATCAATAAAAAAAACCACAACAAAGACTTTCACCAACAATCTCAACAAATTTAATGAGTAAATGAAAAATTCTCTCTGGCCTCATTACATTCACAAAGCCAAATATAATGCTTCATATTCCCTGAGTTTACACAATTTAATAAAAAATGTTGAATTTGTCGTAATTTCTCAAAATTTCCAAGTCCATAATTAAAAGAGAGTACACATATGCATGAGAGGGCTTATAAAAAGTGCACACCAAAATTCACACGTGTCCTTTTTAAAAAGTGAGGCTTGATGTTTGAATGTTTGCTTGTATGAAATCTGCCAAGTTAGCAACTTATGTAGATTTCGTTGAAATTTACCAAAATTGCCCAAATTCACTAAAATGCATGGCCATGTTTCATTTTTTAGCCAAATTGAGAGATTCAAATGAGATATTATGTGTTTTCTCATTCCTCGCCTATCTACATTTCCATATTCTCAATTTGAAGCCAAAAAAAGTAGTTGTGCAAAAATAACAAAATTTTGCTCTCTTTTTATATAGTAGCAAAAAGTTTGTGAGGCATTTTTAAAATGCATGCCATATTTTCTTCATGCACAATTTAAAGAAATGAACCATATAGGTTGGAGATTTTCCATGGTGGACACAAAACCCATGTCATATATTTTCTTGATTAATCTCTAAATGCATGTAGTTCACTTGCAAAATTGCTCTTTGCTCTATGACATTGTTTTTGATATTTCTTGAAAATGCACTCCACCTTCACAAAAATGCATACCAAGGCCCAAGTAAAGATTCAAATCAAGTTTTGCAATCTTCTCTAAGTTCTTCATGTAATTATCTACATGCCATTTTCATCTTGTTCCATGACACCATGTTTAGTGCTTAAAACAAGGTTGTCGTATCCCCATACATAGTTTAGTCAACCCTCGATTTGCTTGGTGGTTAGTCTCAAACGATAGTCCAAATTTGAAGCACTATTTAACATGGCATTGTGAAAAACTCCTTAATTTGTATATTGGTCATTTGATCACTCAATGAAAATGATTATATTTCTACATTTCTAATTTGATGTGTAAATAATAAACTATAGAATCTTTGGTTAGCGTATATTGAGAAATAAACATTGGCATAAAAGGGAAATTGCCCTATATCCTTTTATTTTAGTGAATATTCTCAAGACTAAATTATTTGTTTATATACATCAACAAAACAAAAAACTAAAATTAAATTTAATGATATTTTTATAGTTATTTATGGATGCTTTTGCTATTTCATTATTATATTTATATTCCACACACATTTGCATGAAAATGCTAAATATAAAAGTTATCTAATACTTCTTACACAATTGTTATAGGCCATAATGTATTTAAAACTAAAAAAAAGTTTAATTATAGTACATAGTATATCTATTTTTTTTTATTATAAAATAAACACCATACATTTTTTCACATATCTCAATAATAATAATAATAGTATATACACATATACACTATGAAATCTCTAAACATATACATCCCACAATATATGTTTATGTATATACTGCCATCATTAAATAAAGACAAAGTGCTTAGTCTCTGGGATCTCATAGATCTCAATGGGGAAAGGCACCAAAAGTGATGTGCATTATGTGGACAATAAAAACTATTTCATTGACTTTTCTTGTATGTTAAGTTGACTTTTCTTAAGAGAAACGGTCATCTTATATACATAGATTTCTTTCTCATCTTATATAAATATTGTCTCCACTTTGGAGTCGTTGCAATGAACTTCGAATTTTGTTGCGATATGTTACAATTATAAAGTTATTTTATTTCTTTGACACGGCACTCAATTTGACAAAGACAAAGAGATGAGGTAAGTGCACTCGTCATTTGATGGTCACCAAAAGCGAGGGACATATATTTGAAGAACATAATAAAATGAAGGCTTTCTCCAAAACCATGTTCGCAATCCATAACCACTTCCCATATTTACGTAGAGTGGAAATCGCCTTAAAAAAGGTGTAGAATAAAGTTTTATAATGACTTCGCTCACTAACTATAGACCTAATTGGTTAGAGCTCATGGGGTTATCCAAAAGCCATTAAATACATAGAGGCTCCTCTGACTTGAACCTTTGTTAAGTTTCTATGTATTTTAGAGGTCAAGATGTCAATTCTCAACACAACTAACAAGGTAGCATAACTCACTCCAATGAAGGCATTTTTAATGTTTTCTTTGCATCTTTGTCTTTATGTTGACCTACAATGTCTTATATATAAAAATAATGTAATTCTTATTATAACTTTATATATAAAAATAATGTAATTCTTATTATAACTTTATATATAAAAATAATGTAATTTTTATTATAACTTTATGTTGACATACAATGTCTTATATATAAAAATAATTATAACTTTATATATAAAAATAATGTAATTTTTATTATAACTTTATGTTGACATACAATGTCTTATATATAAAAATAATATTATTTTTATTATAAAAATGAAAAGAAGTTATATATTGTAAATGTTATGAGAACATTAATTAAAATCTAGTAAATAAATAACACATATACATATTTATGAGAAATAGAAGAAAGAGTGTTATGTATTAATTTTCTATTTTATGTATTTTTTACTTTCTTTACTTTAAAGTCAATCCATCCCTATGAAAAAGGATTCATAGAGACTAAATATAAATCAAAATTTGACTCAATTCATAGAGACTAAATATAAATCAAAATTTGACTCAATCCATCTCTATGAAAAAGGATCTATAGAGACTAATTATAAATCAAAATTTGAATTTTTAAAATTTGTAAGGAGTGCTAACTCCTTATCAAAATCAAAGTTGTTAGATTTATGGAGTCTCTTCATTCGTCTTGATGATGCTTTATTTACAACTGCCACCCTTGAGGAAGAAATCCCGATATTGTTGTCTTCTTCTTTATCCTTCATGGTGACATTTCATTCCTCCATCTACACACCTGGACATGCATCGTTATCCTTCTTTGTAAATGTTGTTTGCTAACTTTTTGCATTCTAAGCATCTTCATCATCAAAGACAATTGCTCATATGATTGCCAACTTTTTGGTTTTGGTTTATGTCTGTTTTTTCTTTCTAGCTGAGCTCGCACTTGGGGACAAGAATCTTAAAGATATCCTATTTGTTGGAAGATTCAACACTAAAAAGTTGTATTCTTATAATCCAAAACCTAAATCCATCTTAAATTTTCCATTTGTAGTATCATCTTATCTGGTAAACCCTGTTGATATTGATCTCAATGCATATTAAGACATATATGAAAAGTATAATGCCCCTCTTACCACTATGTTGATTAAATACATATTTACATGAAACAAGCCACTATATATTTTTTTTTAAATAAGCAATGTAATCCTCAATAACCATCAATCCAACACATGCATTACTTTCACTTTTCTTTATAGAAGCATAATAAAACATACAACCTAATATAAAGTCATTTTAAAAATTCATAATATAATATTCAATTATAATTAAACTTTAGGAGTCCTTATCTATTGTAGGGTTTTTTACTCTCATAAACATACATTTTTTTCACAAGGGTTCCTTGGCCTCAAGGATACAACAATTAAATAATCAAATAAGTATATTATAATGCCATATAAGTGGCAATTTACAATTTACTTTCTATATCTTCTTAAACTAAAATCAATTCCTAAACTATATTGACACTCAAATTATTATCCATTTACTAACTTATAAATTGCATGTTTAAAATTTAATTATTAAAATGTTATTATTTCTCATATTTCACCACCAATCTTGTTTATTCCTCTTACTCATTGGTGGTGAAATGTGATTCCCTTAAATGTATTCATAATCTCCAAATTTCTGAATTCACTTCTACATTAAATAATTAACATGCAAGTCACACAATCAATTATAATGAAATGTCTACTTTTAATGACTTCACTATGCATATACATCTCATATATACCAACTTTCTTAACATTGTAGTATTCAAAAGTGTTTACGAACTAAGAGGATAGTAAGGTTCAAGAGTATGTTCAACTTCGAGATTGATGAACTAGGTTAAATATCTTCAAACACAAATGCGAGGTTCCAATTTATTTCAAAAGATGTTTAGAAAGTGTCCTTTAAAAAGATTATAAATATCCAAAAGTGGCTTAAAATATTTATTACCTTGCTAGAAGAAAAACCTACAAAAATCCCCCTTTTCTCCAAAAATCATAAAATTTTGTACAAAGTTGAAGTATACAAGTCACTATAGGATGTGTGAAAAAACTCCCTTAATGAAACTTGTGCATATAGTGCAACTTTCCCTTTTGAGGGGTGCACACAACTCAAGAGTAGCTTGCACATTGCTAGTTAGCAACATGCGAGTGCACTAAGAAAAACCTAAAAAAATATAAAATGTACAAACAATGTGGCCATTGAGTGGAGAACATGGAGGTTGTACATCTGTGTAGCATAAATCTCATTCCCCAACTGTTTGAACTAACTCTAAAGCATATAAATAGAAGGTTCATGGTTGGAGTAGGATAAAAACAACAATTACCCATATGCCCTCATGCTAGAGAAGCAATCTAAATTAGGAAACTTGTTAGGATATTTAGACAATTAGGAGTTAGTTAAGATCAACTTGGTCTAATGTGTTGTTAGGTAAAAATGTGTTTCTTAGTGTGTTTCTTTAGTATGCATTTGTAGTAGGTAATCCGACGGTCACAATATGTTCGTGACATAGAGCGATCTGACGATTCATATTCTCCTCGATCTTAAAGTCTACATTGCTCTGTGGCTTAACACCCGATTGGTCCATAATATTTATTTAAAGAGCATGGAGGGTCATTTGTTGATGATCGATTGTGAGAAACTCTCTTGTAAATCTCTTTGTAATATTTTTTCATTTGCATTAATAAATTGCTTCAAGTGGCCACGTTAGATGGGGTCATGGATGTTTCCCCACAAGGGTTTTACCACGTAAAAACACAAGTGTGTTGATATTTGATTTGGTCGTGTGAATGGTTAATGAAGGTTTTCATCCTCTGTTGGAATACCTGAGTTGCCGAACATGGTATCAGAGCACATTTGAAGACCTGCTCCCATTGTAGGTCGAGATCGTGAAGCTGTGTTTCCTCCTCTATAGTTTCTTCCATTTTCATACATTTCTGGGCTACAAAGACTGTTCCATTGCATCTAGAGCGCTTGTTTCATTTAGGAACACCTTTTGTTTCACTCAAAAAGGTTTCATTTTTCCAAAGATACAACCATTTCAATCAAATCCAGAGGTATAAATCCTGAATACACCATTTTAATTTTTTATAGATATAATATTTCGGTTTTCTATTTTTATTTCTAAGTTGCTACTCTTTTCGATCTGTGTATGTTTTTTTTCCTATGCTCTATGCGATCTCGAAAAATTAGAAACAAAGTGGAAAGGGTTTCCTTGTCTGTGATACTCTCTGTCGTGCGCTCTATGCGATCTTGGTAATTAGAAACAAAGGGAAAAAGTTGCATTTTCCGGGTAAGCTAACTAAGATCTAAGCCTTGTTGTCGTCGAGAAGATAATTTTTTTTCTTGTGTGAAAAGAGTTTTTTATGAGAACGATCTCGCCCGTCTTCCACAACGACGAGGAAAACGACAACAAAAACAACAACAACAACCCCAATCGTCCTTAACAATATAATGTGTTTTGCACTAGCTAACTTGGTTAAAAGTTTCTTTATTAAGTAAGAGGTCTTGAGTTCAAGTCATTTTTGTGTTATTTCTTTTTGAAAAAGTTCATGCATCCATTGTAAAGTGTATTTCACTTAAATTATACAAGTGAATTACTAAAAATAACTTTAATATTTTATTTCAAGTTATTTATTTTGCATGCAACTTTCATTTATAAAGTAACTTCATTGTAAAAGTGGTCCCCTCTTATTTTATAGAAGTGGCTCACTTCATAATAAAATTATTTGTAAAAGTGAGGTTGTTAGAAGGAGGGGTATTGATCTGTAAACTATCATGGATATTCTACTGGAACAGTTCGTCACAACAAATCTGATAGAAAAAACCGAAATCTACTTATGAAGGTTAAATTCCTTTAGATTTCCAGAATATTTAGTTACTAAATTTCTGCTTATGCATGAAATATATAAAATGCAGAAAATAGAGAATAGTGAAATACAATCACACACCATCCAAAAAATGACACAAATATATTCTTTGGGAAACCCTTATGGGAGAAAACCTAGCTAGAAGGTGAGGCCACTTTGTTCTCTTTTCTTTGGTGTGGAAATAATGTAAGTATAAAGGAGAAGACACTATCTGTGGAGTTACTCGAGACTTGTGGCCAGTTAGGTTGCTACAAAACATTAACCCCCTCTATTATTCTCTCTAATTTACCACTCCCAGTTGTTCTTCTCTGCTATGGAACAAAATACAATAACATAGAATGGAACCCCTTCTCCTCCTAGTGGCCCATTATTTAACATAGCCTGATAGCCATTTAGGGGCAAGTTTTTGACTTCCTCAACCCTCAAATGTGATAGGGTTTTGGACCTTCTAGAATCTTCTTGAAATTACATATGTGGCTAACCCCATATGCATAAGTAATGGGGGCTGATGTGACATCCTTTCGTACCATGGTGGTCAATACGATAGGTCAACTTGCGAGACACATACCTTTTGCATATGAACTCTGATTGACACGATTTTTGCACCGTTGGAAAGGTCTCGCTGTGTAGGAGGAGATATTCATTATAATAGAGTCAATGATAAAACATCATACTTTAATAGAAAACACTATGAAAAACACTTTGACAAAAACTATGATAAGTTATACTAGAATCATTGATAAAATATGAGACTTTAATAGCAAACATTGAGCTCAAATTGAAATATAATGTTGTCAAATTAGTGGTTAAAACTATAGACACAACACACCAACTTTGTTACAATATCTCTATTACTATGTGTAAGACTCAAAAACCCCAATAAAAAATTGTACAACTCAAAATCCAATTCAATTTAGAAATGATACATTTTTTGACTCATCAAAATAATAATAATAATAATATTATTATACAACTCTCAAGATTTGATGTATAATTGATCAATCACATGTTTATAATAATTTTTAATTATTTTGAAAAAAAGTAAACACAAAATGATATATTATAGCTTCATAGGTCAAAAAGTTCTCTCACAAAGTATTATTCATGAAGAAAACTTAGTATTATTCATGAAGAAAACTTGGGTGAGCATCACTTTTAATATGGAAGATAAATATTAATATTATAAATAAGTAAGAAATACATGTTTTAGTGGAATATTTCTTTCAACATTATGTGTATTTGGTTTTATATTTCTCATTATATACTTCATAATAATAGTATAATTAAACTAAAACTAGTTATATGGTTGACATGTGCTAGGGGGAATGTTAGGCAACAAACACCTATATAACCTGAAAATAGAAAGATAAGTAACTCCATGCCTTGTGAATTAGATAGAACAATGAAATATATGCCTCTTTAAGGGGGAAACTTATTTTATAATAGAACAAATGTACAAGATGAGATGATTCTAAAACTAGTTCTTCTCAGTTTATATATAGGAGACAAATGATACAATTGCAATTAAAGGGTCTAGCCGATAACACGAATATAAAAATAGAAATGTAATAACTCAATATCTAGGGACTTATCCAAGGCTTAACATGGGGCATTGGCTAGAGATTAACATGCCCCTCCCATTCAAACAACTTTTTCCTTCAACACTTGATTAGATGTATATGTTTCTGCATGAAGAAGTCATATTCCCATGTCGCCTCTTCTATTGGTAGGTTCTTCCACTTGATGAGGTACTTAGTAATTGATCGGTTTCCATACTTCTTAATCCTTGTTTAAAGGATTGTTTCTAGTTCTAGTATGATTTTACCTTCTTTTAGTATGAACCCTCTAAAGTGATAAGCTCTGAAACCAAATGATAAGCAACAAACACTGAAATAGCCTAAAAATAGAAAGGGAAGTAACTCCATGCCTTGAGAATTATATAGAAGAATGAAAGATGAAAGATAAGCCTCTTCGAGGGGTAACATCATTTTATAATAGAACACATTTAAAAGATATATATATATATATATATATATATATATATATATATATATATAACAAAGGGTACAACTGTAATTAAATGGTGTATCCAACAACACTAATATAACAATAGAAATGCAATAACTCAATATCTAGGACTTAACATTGGGATTTATATGATTAAGATGGGGCATTTTCTAGGGCTTAACATGTCCCTCCCATTCAAACAAGTGTTTCCCTTAACACTTGATTAGCTACAGATGTTTTTGCATGAAGAACTCATCTTCCCATGTTGTCTCTTCTATTGGTAGGTTATTCCACTTCAATGGGTACTTAGTAATTTCTTGATTTCACAATTGCTTAATCCTTTTTTCAAGGATTGTTTCT